>JAADXX010000137.1:0-45946 GCA_023338025.1 Phytopythium oedochilum | reverse complement strand
TCACCGCTGGATCCTTCAAGTCCTGCTTGCGCCGAACGACGTCTTCGGCCGTGGGTTGTCAATAGTGGTGGAGGAGCGTGCACACGGCCTGCAAAATTGCGGGGTGCTCGCTCAACTCCATGCCGACGAGACGCGCCAGGCTCCTTCCGGCGTGAGATTGCCGTGCGAATTGCGACCTTCTAGCTCGCCACGATAGTCTGAAACCGGCGAGAATGTGCTCGGCATGTACGCTCGTAGTTCTCCGCCTGGTCGCCAACTCGGCACCTCTGTAGTTCTGAGAGGACGCGCTGTGGATCCTGCAGTGGACCGCTTCACTCTCTCACACCATCATTGCGAACTGCACCATGAATGTGCATTCCGTCTCAATGGACGTCGACTCAATGGAGGTGGTCACCTTTGGTGACTTGACTGACAAGGGCATGACGTGAATTATCCCAGAAAAGGCCGTTTGGCAATGCCAAAGGTGTGTATTATGGCTAGTCTGGTCCAATGCAGCAAGGAAATGAAATGCAAGTGGTGGAGGAAGGAGATGACCGGCAGGCTTATAGAACCGCGGCTTACCATGAGCACGCGTGCTTGCCTTCCGGTCCCGGCTTCCTCCGGGTCACTGGGTCTCACCCAGTGCGGCAAACGCCCGACGAAGGCAGGAATTACACCTCGCCGGAGAGCGATGCATCCGCCTCCTCGGCGGTCACGCCCGTGACCGTCGCACTGTCCTCCGCCACGGCCGTCAGCATACTGCCCTCCACCTCCTCTTCCTCCTCATCGTCGAACTCGCTGCTGCTTCCACGACGGAGACGGTGAGCCGCGCGCTTAGTGCCAACGACCACGAGGGCGATGATGGCGATCGAGCCGACGCAAGCAGCAGCCACACCCAAAGCCATGGCGTATTTGCCATCAAAGAATTTGACCAACTTGGCCTTGAAGCTGGTTTTGTCATCGTCGGGTGAAGCACGGACACGGAGCGCGGTAAGGGTAGGAGCTGTCGTCGCGGCAGTGGCGATAGGGAATCCCGGGCAGAAGTTCAGGTGGCTCGACACCGCCGAGTCGAACTCCTTGCAGAACTTGCAGCCAGCCTCGCCGACGCAGCCGACAGTCGTACCCGCGGGGCAGTGCTCGGGGTCGTACGAGAAGACAACGCCACCGGCAAGGTCGCCGTCCGAGATCGTCTGTCCGTCACAAGCCAGCGCGACTGCCGCAGCAGTTGCATCCGAAGCGGTGGGAGCAGCAGTGGTAACGACAGGTGCCGTAGTCGCGGCAGCCGCAACTGGGGCGTAGCCATCACACCACGGGTACGTGACCGAGTCGGTAGTCTCGGTCACCTTGCAGAGCTTGCAGGCAGTTCCACCAACACATCCCGGTCCGCCGCTGAAGCACGTGATGTCCGTCACGATGGTGAGGCCAATAGCGACGTCGCCCGGCGAGGCGACCTGGGTGCACGTGGACGACACAACAGCAGGAGCCGTCGTGGCCGCCGTGGTCGCAGCTGGGGCCGTCGTAGCGGCGGCCGGAGCAGCCGTTGAAGCAACAGGGACCGGCACAACGGTCACAGATGCACCAGTGTAGCTCGCGCAGTCACCGAGATGAGCTGACAAGTCCGTCTGGGCCGTCTTGCAGAAGCGGCAGCCAGTGTTGATACAGCCGAGGCCTCCGCTCGCACACGTAGCGTCGCTGATAATGTTGATGCCGTTGGCAGCGTCGCCAGGAGAGACTGTGTCGCATCCAGTAGCGACAGGGGCCGTCGTCGTGACCGGAGCCGTCGTCGTTGCAGGAGCCGTCGTCGTGACAGGAGCGGTCGTTGTGGCCGGAGCAGTCGTGGCGACAGGAGCCGTCGTCGTGGCAGGAGCAGTCGTCGTGGTCGAGCCTCCGACAAAGCTGGAGCAGGCGCCAAGGTGACTCGACTGGGGCGTATCTGTCGTCTTGCAGAAGCGGCACGCCGTGTCAATGCAGCCGAGACCGCCGCTCGCACACGACGCATCGCTGATGATCAGGATTCCGACAGCGGCGTCGCCCGGCGAGACAGGCGTACAGGTGCCCGTAGGGTACGTGGCTGTGGTGGTGGCGGCGGGAGTCGTCGTCGTCGCTGGAGCAGTCGTCGTGACAGGAGCCGTGGTCGTGGCAGGTGCAACCGTCGTAGGCGCAACCGTGGCTGTCGAGACGGTGTAACTGGAGCAGGCACCGAGGTGAGTCGACTGGGGCGTGTCAGTGGTCTTGCAGTAGCGGCAGGCACCGGCGAAGCAGCCCAGACCACCGCTGACACAGGAGCCGTCGCTAATCGCAGTGATACCGACTGCAGCATCGCCATCAGTCACAATACAGAGGCTGTTCGTGGGAGCTGTTGTGGTGGCAGGAGCCGTCGTGGTGGCAGGAGCCGTCGTGACAACAGGGGCAATCGTGACAACAGGGGCAACCGTTGCGACAACAATGCTGGAGCAGTCCACCATATGGGCGGACTGGAGAGTCGTCGCGGTTTTGCAGAAGCGGCAGACATTGTCGATGCAGCCCACGCCACCAGCCGCACAGGAGGGGTCGCTCGTGATCTGGATACCGACCGCAGCGTCACCCTCCGCGACAACCTGCGTGCACGCACCCGTCGTAACTACAGCGACCGGAGCAGTCGTGACTGGAGCAGCCGTGACCGGAGCAGCCGTGACCGGAGCAACAGTAGCTGGGGCAGCAGTATCGGGGGCAGTCGTCGCCGGAGCAACCGTGACCGGCGCAGTTGTCGTCATGTAATTCGCAAACGAGGAGCAGGCAGTGAAACTTCCAGACTCAGCGGTCTCAGACGTCTTACAGAAACGGCAGCCAGGGACGTAGTAGTCGTTGTCCGTAGACGCAACCGTCGCGTCCAGCACAACGTCGAGGCCGTACCCGGCGTATCCGTCAGGCAGCGCACACGTTGTGCCTTCGACACTTGAAGGGTCGAACACTGGCGCAGCCGTCGTGGGGGCCGGAGTAAGCGTGGCACAGTCGATCAGGTGGGCCGACTGGGTCGTCGTCGTCACCTTGCAGAAGCGGCAGGTGGTGTCAATGCAACCGAGGCCACCAGCAGCGCACGAGATGTCCGTGATGATCTGGATACCAACCGCAGCATCACCAGCCGACACAGCTATGGAGCAAACCGACGCGACCGGAGCAACCGTCACCGGAGCAGCAGTAACTGGAGCAGTCGTCACAGGGGCCGCCGTCGAGACTGTAGCCGGGCAATCAACGAAGTTAGCCGACTGGGTAGTCGTTGAGGTCTTGCAGAAGCGGCAGATGCTGTCGATGCAGCCCACGCCGCCAGCCGCGCACGTCGCGTCCGTGAAAATGTTCACACCAACCGCAGCATCACCAGTCGACACCGGCGTCGAGCACACGGTGGGGGCAGCAGTGACCGGAGCGGGCGAAGCGGTGACAGCAGCGCTGGGATCCAGGATGACCGCACAGTCCGTCAAGTGCGCTGACTGGGAGGTGGTCGAGAGCTTGCAGAAGCGGCAGACATTGTCAATGCAGCCAACGCCGCCAGACACGCAACTAGTGTCCGTGACAATCTGGATGCCAACGGCGGCATCACCAGACGACACGGGCCTCGTGCAGACCGTGGGAGCCGTCGTGGGAGCCGCGTAGCCAGGCAGGAGCGAGCACAACGTGAACGTCTCCAACCCGGGCGTATCCGCAATTTTGCAGTAGCGGCAGCCGGTTGAAGCGTAGTCCGAGTCATCCGGCTTCGCCGCCGCGTCCAATGCGACCCCAAGACCAAGAGAGGCACTCTCGGCGTTGGCGGTGCAGGACATGACAACATCCGCAGGGGCGAACGTCGGCTCCACGGTCGCCGGAGCGGTCGTGGTTGGAGCGACTGTAGCCGGAGCCTCCGTTGCCGGAGCGACCGTAACCGGAGCGACCGTAACCGGAGCGACCGTAACCGGAGCCTCCGTCGCCGGAGCAACGGTCACAGGGGCGACGGTCGCAGGGGCAAGCGTGGTGTTCGCGTAGCCCGAGCAGTCGTTGAGGTGGGCCGACTGCGGTGTCACCGAAATCTTACAGAAACGGCAGTGGTCGTTGAAACAGCCCAGACCTCCGACCAGACATGTGGCGTCCGTGACGGCACGGATGCCGACTGCCTGGTCGCCGTCCGAGACGATACACGAGCCGGTGCCAACAGCCACAGGGGCGAGCGTGGGGAAGTTGTAGCCGAAAGACGCGCACGCGAGCAAATGAGCCGACTTGGGGTTCTCCGAGTACTTGCAGAAACGGCAGGTGTTGTTGAAGCACCCAAGACCACCAGTCGTGCACGAGGCATCTGGGATAGCCTGGATGCCGACGGCGATGTCACCTCCTGAGGCAGTGCAGGTCGTCGTGGCCGGAGCGGCCGTCGTGGCAACAGGAACCGCCGTCGTGGCAACAGGAGCCGCCGTAGTAGCAGCAGGAGCCGCCGTCGCAGCAACAGGAGCCGCCGTAGTAGCAGCAGGAGCCGCCGTCGCAGCAACAGGAGCCGCCGTCGTGGCCACAGGAGCCGCCGTCGTGGCCACAGGTGCTGTCGTCGGCAGCAAAGTCGCACACGCCAAGAGGTGGGCAGACTGCGGCGTGTCACGTTCTTTGCAGAAGCGGCACACGGTGTCGATACAGCCCAGGCCGCCAGCCGCGCAGGTCGAGTCCGAGATTATCTTGATGCCAACGGCTGCGTCGCCGGGCGATACAGTCTGGGTACACGCGACCGCCGCCGCGCTCTCCATCGCGTGGACGCCCATGAAGGAGCTCGCACTAAGTGCGCACACGGCGACGAACTTGGTCAGGCTCACGAGCCCATGCTCGCGAGGGAACACCATCCTGCCTCCCTCTCGCCTGTTGGTCTTCGCACGCGAATGCAGCAGGCCGGCAAAAAGCAGAATGAGATCGCCGAACGCGCGGCAGCCTCGCTCGCGGGCTCCGTTGCATGGCCGTCACCGTTGCCTCCTCGTGGTTGAAGCCACCGATCCGACCCTTCGCCTTCGCCCGAGGCCCTTCGTCACGTGTGATGCGCGTCGATAACGGCTTTCTCGTCGCGTTTTGCACTTGCAGGCTGGGGATGGAGCGCCATTCACGCAAGCTTTCAAGAGACGCCATGCGAAGCCCTGCACGCGCATCTATCGAACAGTAAGGGGGCGTTTCAACCGTGGTGGAATGCGAGAGCAGCCCAGAGGCTCTTGTTGTGAACGGCAGCAAGCCCATGGTGACCTTCTAGCGCCGGATCGGTGGTAAAGAGCCTCTCAGTGTAACGGACGCTCGCCGGGCAGGCTTCTCTGCACCTTCGCTCGGCGGACCCAAGGCTGTTGGGGGCAGTCACCGTTTGAGAATGCCACTGGTCGCATTTGCCGGAGAAGAATCGTGCGACGGTGAGTCGCCGCCGCTTTGAGGCGACGGAGCGTGACTCGTTCTCCCGCGCCGCCTGTGAAACGGCACCGATACTGCTAGACGCCCGAATGCAACTCAGGACGATCTTCCACCCATTAAACGGCGGTTGCGGCTCTTTCACCTCTCACCACGCGTTGCGTGGAGGCGAGTTGGTCCTCTTCAGCGCAGCGTAACCACCGACCTGACTGTTTCCGGGACTTCAAGGCGAACGTTCGAGGGCGGCGCCGCTAAAGTTGCCGCGATTGGTCGACGTGCCGCTTCGCAGTGGCCTCTAGATTCAAGAGTCTTGAGTTGGTTCAATCAGGTACCAATCGGTGGTGGTGATGGCCGGACGTTCACAAATCAGATGCGACGCCCTGGACGGTCGGCGCAGCGTTTGGGCGAGTCTGCAGGATATCGCGCGTCACGCCCACCAGACGTCTGGTCTGCCACTGCTCGCGGATTCCTTGGGGATAGCAAAAGGATGCAAGTGATCTCGAGCGTAAAACACAAGCTCATGGGCGACCGCTCAACTGCCCAAAGATGGAATCGCTCGCAAGGGAGATCGCGCGCTAGTTAACAAGCAAATGTTGGTTATTCTCTGCTGGGAAGCAGTTGCTCTGACTTGGTTGCCAACGTGTAGCGACGGAATGAGAGGCAACAAAGCAACCGGGATGCACGATCACGATCGCATTAGTCAAGAACTGCTCGGAGAAACGCTCAGAGCTTTCACTTCGTCACACTGTCACATGCTGGCTTCGTGAACCTCGGTTGCCTCTTCTGCTGAAGCTCTGGAATTCTCGAGCTCGGCACAGCTCTCAACCGACCCGTTGATCGCTGGAGATGGGTTGGGGCACTTTGCTGCACCGGAAGTCTCTCGCCTCGCTCGGACAATCGCAAATCCTGCGACTCCCAGGCACACGACTGTCGCTATTACAACGAGACCAGCCCAGACGTTATCCTTCGCCGTGTCGCTCTTCATGAGCGCTGCCTTGCTACCGCCATTTGCCACCACGACGAATGACGTAGACGGAGCATTGCAGTCATCATAGACAGCCGAGTTGGGCGTCTCAAACCGCTTGCAGAACTTGCACGCCGACGGCGGCATGCACCCGATTCCGCCGATGGTCAGGCAATCAGGATCAAACACGATATCCAACCCAGCGTTGAAGTCGCCGTCCGATACGACCATCGAGCAGGCGACAACTGGATCGGATGGCGCCGGTGTGCTCGGCGGCTGCGTGACACTCACCACTGTGTCAGTCGTTGCGGTTTGGCTGTCGCCTTCGACGACTGGGATCGGCTTGAATGTGATGTCGGAGAGGTCTGGTGGGGATGGGATGTCGATGCACGAGATGTACGCTTGCGACTGCAGTGTGACATAGCGCTTACACAACCGGCAAATGCTGTCCAAGCACCCGACGCCAAAATCGCTGCACGTTTGGTCTGTCACGATGGAGAGACCAACTGCGAAGTCGCCTTGTAGCACCGTTTTGTAACAGGTCAAGGGAATCGCTGGGGCGCTGGATGGATCCGAGCTTGTCACAACAGGCGTCGATGTCGTAGCAACAGGCGCCGAGGTCGTCACAACAGGTGCCGAGGTCGTAGCAGCAGGCACTGGATCCGTCGATGTCGGGTTGAGCGTGCTCATGTAAGCTGGGATGTCGGTGCAGTTGATTAGGTAGTACGACAATGTGGTGTTCACGGACCGGCAATAGCGACAGAACGAGTTCATGCAGCCCAATCCGCCGCCTGCGCACGCAGGGTCTTCCGTTATGCGAATCCCAGCATTGCTATCACCCAGCGACAACGTTGGACATGCTGCATGGGCTGACGGGAGCGATAAGAGCGCGGTCCAAGCGACAAATACGACTGCGAGACGACGAAAGCGGGGCATCCCGCTTCAACCTCGAGCGGTGTAACTGGCGCTGATAGTCTGCAGTCGTTGAGAAGAGAAATGGACAGCGTGTGCCCGCGCGAAGGAAGTCGCCTGCTTGATCAAGGGGCTGTGGTGAGCGCTGTGTCTATCGCAAAGGTCGCTTTCGTCTATAAAGGAAGAGTAAGCGACCAAAAAGCGCGGCCCTCGAGGCAATGCTACACGCGCGAAACGGACAAACGTGGCTGATTAGGCTGGCAAAGGAGCGGCCTTTGATGGTCATTCGCCACGAAGGCGCGGCGATACGGCAGCATTATGGGATCTCTCAACGCGCCGAGACACCAGGTCGGAACGTCTGCGCTGGGCAATGACGCCTATCCTTTTGCTCATTGAGACAAATGCTGCATGAAGCGAGAGATTATGGGCTAATGCCACAGGAAGCGCGCAACGCGCCTGCATCCTTTGGTGCGCTCCGGTCGAAACGACTTCATGTCTCGCGCACGGGAAGCCTTCAGACGGAGCAGCTAGACGCCAGTTAGGCACGCCGCGAGTCGCTCACGCCCGATGGATGCACAAAGCTGCCCCACCGACGCAACGCGTCGTTTCAAGCTCATCAAGAGTGATTGTTCGCGTCGTTTGGACAGTTGGAATGATGGTGCTCACTTCAACCAGCACGCTTCTCGGTGTCACTGTGCTCTTCGGTTGGCACAAATGCGTCGGGACTGCCGCTCAATTCGGCGACGCACCCGATAGCAGCAGCAGCAGAGGCTTTTGAGCTTGTGTGTGTGAGAGAGGCATCAGGACCAGTACTGATGCCGGTCGGAAGACAAGATGGACAACAGAGAAATGATCGAGAGTGCACTGATAGACGGAAGCCTATGTGAGGTCGAGCAAACATCCGAGCGGTACGCCAGTGTCGTCGAGGACGTCGACTAGATTGTGAATGTTGACGCGCTGAAACGGTGGCAAATTCTGTGGATTGCATCAAAGTTCAAGCACGGAGAGCAATAGATAGTTCCGTTTCTCGAGCCTGATCTGTCTCGAAGTGGCACCACCTGATGCAGCAATGACGTCTCCGCGCTTAAGGCTACTGCTCAAACACGACAAGTCAGCAGTCAGCGCTAGTTGACGCTCGTCCGGTCGCTATCCTACCTTTTGCTTGATGACCGTTCTCGGGCGCCATCGATCATACAGTGACGTCAGCTTTGTGACGCACAGGCGATCGCTGGATCGGTCGATGTCGCGAGAAAGCATTGCGAATCTCTCCACCTTGCTCGCGCCTGTCATGCGAAGAGTGTCGTGGACAGAACGACCGACAGAAACACTTCATCAATCTGGTCGGGCATCACATGGTACTGCTCTGCCCACTGTCTACGCAGATTCGAGCCGCGATCCGACGGCCAAATATTCCAGGCTACTGCGGAGTGGCGAGCAAAAGCAAACTGTGCATACTGCATCGCGCATTTTGTCGAGCCAAGTCGCTCGAGCCTCGTCATCGATTGTTGGTGGTCTGCTTTATTCCTGAGCTTCGAGGCTGCTTCCATCCTCATCGATGAGATAGAAAAAAATCCAAGCTTGAAGCAATCTCTACGCAGGTGCCAAGCGCGAGGGAAAGTTCGCCGAACCGCGGAGATTCGCTCACTCACTTGCAAAGCTCGCCTGCACAGCTCGAGCCGCTCGTGTTCCTTTCGACGATCGCCTTTGGCAGCCACCCGTTTCAATCCGACGCCTAGATAACATGCACGCGCGCTGGTGCGCTCCTGTCCGGTAGTCGCGACTGGTTTTCGGAGTACATTCCGGCTCACACCCGTGCCAGTTGGTCGCCAATTGGTCGCCAGCACGCGGCACCGTCCGCTTTCAACGAGGCGGCGACCTGGCGACATCCAGCGCCTCATGCCGGTCAGCTAGCCGCTTGCTCGAGAGAACATGAATCAGAGAGTGCGCGCCCAATGGAAAGCGCGGCGCCGCCCAAGTCATAGACGACGAAACGGCAAATCCTGTTGGAGTCCAACGTGGACCCGCTCGGTCACGTCCGTACATGTACATGTACCAGTACACTGGTTTGCCCAGCGAGATTCGCAGCTTGAAGCGCGACGACGGTTCGCTGCATCTTTGTATACATCTCGATGGCTCCACTTAGTCGACGAATCTCGGCGAATCTTGGCTTGTGGGATGGACGTTTCGCCGTTGCGCTTGGTCCCATCTGGTCATTGTCTATTACAAAACAAGGTAAGAGTCGATCCTGAGCAAGTCTAAAACATGAAGACTAGTCAAGGACAGAACCGCGTTTTGGTCAAGATTGGGATTTGCAGTCGTGGCGTGCGAATTCGAGCTAGGGGAATGGTACGAACAGGCAACTGTTGCGCGAATCTCCTGATTCGAGTAGTTGCCGCATCCGGAGCGATTTAGCTGTGTCCGCGCGGGGATTTAAGCGCTTCCCAATGCCAGTCCAGCGCGTCTCGAAGCATTCAATCGACAGTTTTCTCGCCGCCGAGACGCGGATTTACCGGCTGACCGTCCCCTCCGAGCGACAATTTCGAGCTTCCGACAGCGCGCGGGGCGACAGGAGCTGTCCATTCTCTGCGGTCCCAAGTCACACAGCTCGCGGGTTCAAGTGGCGATGGTCGCATCATTCACACAAATTCCTGCTATCACTGAAGTCCGTCGGGCCGGCGCTCGCTCGATCTCAGCCGCAGGGTCTGGTCGCACAAACCAACCGACCGTCCATCCTCTCCGTCGTCCAGCTCCGGCACTGCACGGAGTACAACACTGGTGCAGCTACCGTCTTCGGTCCCGCTCGCCTCCCATCATTTTGAATCCGAAAGGCTCGGAGAGAACAGCGGAAATTCGACACTCGAGTTAGTTGACAGTCGCCCTAGAAGCGGCCGTTTCTACCGTCGAGCAGGACTTCCAGACGCTGGAAGCGAGCGGTCATGAAGTTCGGCAAGGGACTGCTGCGCGAGATCCTGCAGAGCAACCCCGAGTGGGCCCCCTTCTGGCTCAACTACAAGAACCTCAAGAAGCGCATCAAGGCCGTCACGCAGGCCGCGCATCACGCCGCCTCCCAGCGCGATATCTGTACGTCCGTCTGTGCGATGGATTGTGTCATCAGCGCTTCGCTGGCGCTGGGCTGACTTGTTGGGCGGATTTGATTGCCCGCAGCCGAGTCGGAGCTCGAGGTCGCCTTCTTCCGAGACCTTCAGGCAGAGCTCAAGAAGATCTCGCTCTTCTACGCGTCCGAGGAGAAGCGCGTCGCCTTCCGCTACCACCAGCTGCGATCCGTCATGAAGTCGCTGAAGGTAGAGAGCGTTATTGGCGCCAGGCTCGCGTCTACTGCTCCCACCTAACGACGTGTGTTCTCGCCGTCAACAGCGAAAGACCTGCGTCGATGCGTTCGAGGCCCAGCGACTCATGTTCGCGTTCGTGCACTTCTACCGCGAGTGCATCCGCCTCGAGAACTTCGCCGTCATGAATTACCAAGGCTTCTCCAAGGTGCGCTCGCGTCTGCTTGCTCAAACCGATCGGTCGCCTCGGACTTGTCGTCTAACAAGCCTGCTGCTCGGCCAACCAGATCCTAAAGAAGCACGACAAGATGACGGGCTACAACACGCGCTCTAAGTACATGCGGCGTAAGGTGAACCTCTCGTCCTTCTCGAGCTACCCCGCGCTACTGCAAATTCTCTCAAGCACCGAGGAGATGTTCCACGACGTCGAGCGCGACGCTCGCATGGCCGGCGGCGTCTCCAACATGAAGCTTAACATGCAGCCACAGATCAACCCGCTCGGCAACCTGCGCGCCTCGCACCTGACGATCGAGGAGTCGTCGACGCCGTCGGGTGCCGACTTCGCCTCTCGCCACTTCACGTCGCCGCCGCACCTGACGCCGTCCAACTCGTCCGCGATCGCCGCCGGCTTCCCTGCCTCGGTTCTCTGGTCGTCGGAGGAGCAGGATGCCGTGCATGCGCGCGGCGTGGAGCTCAAGCACGCGTGCTAGCGTCACCGACAGTGTGGAGCAGTAGGAAGGACCCTTGGGTGTTTGGTCGTGTCGGCGGCATACTGAGTGCGTAGTTGGCGTGGTTGTCGGATATTTAAGCGCACCTTAGATTCGGTTGCATCTCATGAACCCCGGGTATTGACTCGGTGGACGCTATCCTCTCCATCATCTCTCTTCAGCGAACGACCCGACTCACGCACACCTCAGCACCTTACAGCCGCCTTCACACCATGAGCGCAGTGGACGCGACCACTACAACGTGAATGGCGGAAAATTGTGACGTGACCCGCGACCTTGGTATATGCCACTCGACTTGGTCGGGCCGCAAGGTCGGTGCGACGACGCTCCTGGTAACGGGACCGCCAAGTCTGCGCTTGTCGCCATGCCAACACCCGGGGCCTTCTCATTCACGTCGGAGCAGCGCCTCGCGGTCGTCGTCAAGAAACCCAAGACCCACCTCGCAGCGATCGACAGCACGCTCGGCAAGCAGGTGCAGACCGAGTCCCAGCTCAAGCTGTGGTAGCACGTGGGTAACAACGTGTTCGACCTCCCACATACGAGACGCTCGGTCTACGGCGTTGGCACGACCGTTGCGAGCGAGTTTTGATGCGTCTGGGTCGATGGCGACGTCACGAACCCGTCCGCATGGTCTACGCGCGCATTGAGGGACTCCGCGAGCTCCTGGCCGGCACGACGCTCTGGTTCGGCGTACGGACCTTCATCTTCATGCGTGCGTTCAACGGCTCGAGCTTCAAAACCAAGCTAAACATGTCGACATAATTGCACTAAAATAGAATTTTGCAATTACAAACTACGAATTAACCTCGTAATTACTAAATGCTCTATTTGTAAAATGCTGGTTACACCGGGTAAATCGACGCTGTCAGGACTTTGACAAAACGACAAAGCGAGCGACACCAAGATGGCGGCGCAGCTGCTTCGCGCGGCCGGTGAGCTTGAGCGCGCACGCCCCCCTGCGCGCCGCGGAGGCGGCGGAGGCAGCGGAGGCGGCTCAACATGGAGAGAACCAGGCTGCTGACGCAGTGTGTGCCTGTGGTGGTGCAGCGAACGGCGACGTCGAGAGGGTGAACGACCTGCGGGACCAATGGAACAGCCAGAACAAGAAGGGGGAGACCGGTGCGCCGCGCCTCGATGCACTTCCTGCCGACCCTCCAGCGCACTTCTAACGTCAACTCGCTGTGTAATTGTCTCGTCGCTTGGGTCGCGGCAGCGCTGCACATTGCGGTGGCGGAGGACCACGTGGAGATCGTCAAGCTGCTCGTGTCGAGCGGTCACTTGCTCAACCTGCAGGAGAAGAAGAACAAGTTCACGGCGCTCATGCTGTGCCTGGCGCAGCAGCCGCCTCACTTTGAGGAGATCTTCGCCGCGATCCTTAAGGGCAAGCCGGACCTGGACGTGCAGGACTCAGCGGGCCAGACGGTCCTGCACCTCGCCGTTCGTACGTCGCTGCTTCCAGACCGACAGCGTGGACGGACTCCTTTGAAATAGACTGACGTGGCTACTCTCGGCAGAGTTCGAGGAGGTGGAGGCGCTCGAGATGGTTCTCAAGGCCAAGTCCAAGGTAGACGCAGCGGATGCCAAGAAGATGACGCCACTCCACGTTGCGGCCGGCAAGGGGAACCTCGATATCATGCGGCTCTTGGTACGGATTGCCGCGAATGCACAAAGACAAGGGTCTCGCAGACCGCTCATTTGAAGTATGTGGCGGTTTGACCAGGTTGAGCGGGGGCATGCCAACGTGAACGCAGTCGACGCCAAGGGAAATACCCCGCTGTACGTCCAATCATGGGTCTGCTCTGAATGGGTTCAAGACTGAGGTTCGTGCATTGTTTGTGCGCTGATCGTAGGCACTGGGCGTGCATCAACAACGGCAGCGAGCTGGTGGAAATCATCAACTACTTGGTGGCAAAGGTACCCTCGAACTGCAGTGCTTCGATCGCTTGGGAGGCTGAGCGCCATACTTCAAGTCTAGCTGACTGTGAGTGGATCTTCAGGGTGCCAGGCCGATCAAGAACGCAGCGGGCAACTCGGCGCTGCACTCGGAGGCCATGCACTGCGATCCGAGCGCGTCGTGGCCTACCGCCGCTGCGCAGGCGCTCTCAGCTGCGTTCCCGGAGCTTGTCACGGAGAAGAACAAGAACGACCAGACGGCGCAGCAGATCTTCGAGGGCGGCGTCGACGCCGAGGAGCCCGAGGTGTCCGCGCCGGTCGAGCGGCCTGCGGCCTCGAACAAGCCTGCCAAGGAGAGGCGGCTGAACAAGGCGGAGGCCGCGCAGGAGTTCCAGGAGAAGGCGGCGGCTGCGCGCAATGGTACGTGCTGCTGTACTGTTGGTGAACCAGACTGAGGGGGTCGCACTGATTGGTGCATGGTGCTGCTGGCCATGCAGCTGCCATTGCTGCCAGCAAAAAGAAGGCGAGCAAGCACTCGGAGTCAGCCAACGGACCGCTTGGTCCGCTCGCGTGGCTCTCCATCGTGCTGGCAGTGCTCGCCGTGCTGTACGCGGTGTTCGCACCCGGGTCGGACGCGCAACAATAGGAACGAACGTGTTGCAGTCGTGTACTGAAACCACATAATAAACCTGATAGGTTTATTCCTTTTCCCACCAGTGCCAATAAACCATTACCGTTAGGTGCGAACCATTGCAGGTTTCATCTATTACTCTGTACGCCAGCCAATCGCCACCTCCAAACGCGAAAAGCGCGTCGTTGGAAGCCGCCGCCGGACGCCGCGCATTCGCCCTCGCCCTCGCTCCATAGCCGCCCGACCAGCCGCCTGGCACAGCAGCACGAGCGCGGCAGCCATGGCGGACGAGGAGCTCGACCTGTTCAGCGCGTTCGACGACGCGGGCGCGACACTCTCGGCCGAGGAGCGCGTCGAGACGGGCGGCTCGTCGGCTGCCAAGCGCAAGGAACTGCCGGCGACGGACGCGGCGGACGAGCACGCGCCGTCGCCGCCGGCCAAGAAGCAGCAGGCGGACGAGAAGAAGAAGGAAGCGGCCGCTAAAAGCGGCAAGCCGGCGTCGACCGAGCTCAAGGTGGTGGCCGGCAAGCACATTGACGCGACGCCCGCTGGCGCGGTCAGCAAGGACACACCAGGCGTCGTGGCCACGGGCACGCAGCAGAAGAACCTCATCTCGTTCTCCGTGTACCCGCCGGACTACGAGCCGATGCCGACGGAGGGCGCCATGAAGCGTAACCCGGCCAAGACGTACCCGTTCACGCTGGACCCGTTCCAGCAGCAGGCCGTCAACTACATCGAGGCCGGCGAGTCGGTGCTCGTGTCGGCGCACACGTCGGCCGGCAAGACGGCCGTGGCCGAGTACGCGATCGCCAAGTCGCTGCGCGACAAGCAGCGCGTCATCTACACGTCGCCTATCAAGGCGCTGAGCAACCAAAAGTACCGCGACCTGGAGGAGGAGTTCGGCGACGTGGGTCTCATGACTGGCGACATCACCATCAATCCGTCGGCGACTTGCCTCATCATGACGACCGAGATCCTGCGTTCCATGCTCTACCGCGGCTCAGAGGTCATGCGAGAGGTCGCGTGGGTCATCTACGACGAGATCCACTACATGCGCGACAAGGAGCGTGGCGTCGTCTGGGAGGAGAGTATCATTTTGCTGCCGCACAAGGTGCGCTTCGTATTTCTGTCGGCGACCATCCCCAACTCCAAGGAGTTCGCCGGCTGGATCTGCCACATCCACCACCAGCCGTGCCACGTCGTGTACACGGACTACCGCCCGACGCCGCTGCAGCACTACATCTTCCCGGCGGGCGGCAATGGCTTGCACCTCGTCGTGGACGAGAAGGGCAAGTTCCGCGAGGACAACTTCCAGAAGGCGATCGCCACGCTCTCGGCGTCCACGGCGGAGAACGAGCTGGAGCTGTCAGCGGCAGGCAGCAACAACAAGCGCCGAAAGGGCAAGGGCGGCATGAACCCCAAGAAGAAGGTTGGCACGGACGTGTTCCGTATCGTCAAGCTGATCATGGAGCGCCAGTACGACCCGGTCATTATCTTCTCGTTCAGCAAGCGCGAGTGCGAGGCGTACGCGCTGCTCATGTCCAAGCTGGACTTTAACACGGAGGAGGAGAAGCAGTCGATCGACCAGCTGTTCAAGAACGCGATGGACTCGCTTTCAGACGACGACAAGGCGCTGCCGCAGGTCGACTCGATCCTGCCGCTGCTGCGTCGCGGCATTGGCATCCACCACGGCGGGTTGCTTCCAATTCTGAAGGAGGTGATCGAGATCCTCTTCGGCGAGGGTCTGCTCAAGTGCCTGTTCGCAACCGAGACGTTCTCCATGGGCCTCAACATGCCGGCCAAGACGGTCGTGTTCACGAACGCGCGCAAGTACGACGGCAAGGACTTCCGCTGGATCACGTCGGGCGAGTACATCCAGATGTCGGGCCGTGCCGGTCGTCGGTCGCTCGACGCGCGCGGTATCGTCATTCAGATGCTGACGGAGCAGATGGAGCCGCAGGTGTGCAAAAGCATCCTGTACGGCCAGGCGGACCCGCTGTTTAGTACCTTCCACCTCGGCTACAACATGCTGCTCAATCTGCTGCGCGTGGAAGACGCCGACCCAGAGTACATGATCAAGCAGTCGTTCCACCAGTTCCAGAACGAGCAGGCCGCGCCGGCGCTCGAGGAGGCTCTGGAGCGTATGCGTGAGTCACGAGACCAGATCGTGATCAAGAACGAGGAGGAGGTCGCCCAGTACTACTACTTGTCCAAGTCGCTCGTGCGTCTGAAGGAGGAGTTCCTCGCGGTCCGCAACAAGCCGGACTCGGTCGTGAGGTTCCTGAACGGCGGCCGCTTGGTCAAGCTGTACGCTCGGCCCGGCGAGACTGGCAAGGAGTGGGATTGGGGTGTGATTGTGAACTTCACGACCAATTCCGCAAGCGACTCGACGTCTGCGAGCCCCGACACCGTCGTGCACGTGCTGCTAAACTGCATGAACGACGAGTCAGCTGCGGCATCCGCGTCCACCACAACAGCGTTGCCGACTCCCGCGCCGGTCGGCTCCATGGGTCTGACAGGGACGAAGTACGAGATGAAGATCTGCCCCGTGCCGCTGGAGCTGCTGGACGAGCTGTCGTCGCTTCGCGTATACATTCCGAAGGATCTGCGGACACTCGACAGCCGCCAGGCTGTGGGCAAGTCGATCAAGGAGGTGCTGCGGCGGTTTCCGCAGGGCGTGCCGCTGCTGGACCCGATTGAAGACATGGACATCAAGGACGAGCAGTTCACGCGCGTCATCAACAAGACGACGGAGGCTGAGGAGAAGCTCAAGAAGTCCTCGTTCCACTCGGCGGCCGACAAGGACACGCGGTTCGCTTTATACAATGAGAAGATGGAGAGCGAGGCCAAAATGCGCGAGCTGGAGCGCCAGATCAAGGAGTCCAAGTCGCTCGTGCTGCGCGACGACCTGCGTCGCCGGCGACGCGTGCTGCGACGGCTCGAGTTCGTAGACACGGAAGGCGTGATCCAGCGCAAGGGCCGTACCGCGTGTGAGGTGTCGACGGCGGACGAGCTGCTGGTGACGGAGATGATCTTCAACGGCCAGTTCAACGACCTGTCGGTGAACGAGACGGTCGCGCTGCTGAGCTGTCTGATCAACACGGAGAAGAAGAAGGAGTCGGACAAGCCGCCGTCGGCCGAGAACCTTGAGGCGCCTGTGCGGCAGCTGCGGGAGACGGCGCGCCGCGTGGCCAAGGTGATGCAAGACGCCAAGATCACGATCGACGTGGACGAGTACGCCGACTCGTTCAACACGAGCCTGGTGGACGTGGTGATCGCGTGGTGCCAAGGCGCCAAGTTCTCGCAGATCTGCAAGATGACGGATGCGTTCGAGGGCACCATCATCCGCTGCCTGCGCCGGCTCGAGGAGCTGCTGCGGCAGCTCACACTCGCCGCGCACACGATCGGAGACATCGAGCTCGAGAAAAAGTTCGACGAGGGCGGCAAGAAGCTCAAGCGCGACATTGTCTTCGCCGCCTCGCTTTACCTGTAGAGAGCTCTCACGAGGCCAGTAGTTATGATGGTGGACGGATTTTTAGGCGGGGGCCATCAGGCTAGCCCAAGTTGAAGAAATGTATTCGCTCGGGCTGTTCATCTCACACTGTCAGCGGTGGGAATGGCCGCTGGTGATGCGCATTCGCTCGCTTGATGCTGCTTCTATCACACGCGAGTGCTCTGACTGACTGACTGACCCTCACAACGAAATACACTTCGTCATGACAGTCGCGCGTCTCGAGCAGCACCTCGACTCGCGGTTCGCCGCTCGTGTGCTGTACGCGCCCGGCCGCATTGCCGAGGCGCGCGTAGCCACGGGCGTGCGCTTGGCGTATGCGATTCATACATGGGAGGCACAAGACGTGACGGATCCCATGAGCGGCCTAGAGAGCGAGCGCGTCGTGCTGCTTACGGGCTACTGCAGCCGACAGGAGGAGTGCGCGCCGTTAGTCGACGCGTTGCTGACGCGCTGGCGCCGCACCGACGAGGAGAACGAGGCGGAGCCGAGGCTCGAGGTGCTGACGCTCGACAACCGCGGCGTGGGCCACTCGGACGCGCCGTGGGGAGCCTACTCGACGTCCCAAATGGCTAGCGACGTGCTGGCGCTCGCCGACTTTGTCGGCTGGCCCACCTTCCACCTCGTTGGAGCGAGGTAACGTGTCTATCCATCCCCTTCAAGGTGCCATCTCCGCTGTCACTGACGACCGCTATCAACAACAGCATGGGAGGCATGATCTGCCAGAAGGCAGCGCTGCTGGCGCCGGAGCGCATTCGGTCGCTCGCGCTGGTGGCCACCGCGCGCGGCACCATAGTGCCGGGGCCGTCGAGCTGGCCGGCGGTCTTCAAAATGTCCACGTCGGCGTTCAGCCCCGACCGCATGGTGGCCGGCATCCTGAGCTTCCTGTACCCCAGTGCGTTCCTCGACACCCGCATCGGCGACGGCAAGACCATGCGCGACGTCATGGCGCGGTATCACTCCACCGTGTCTGTTCCGAACGGCTCGCCGCCGATAACGGGTTCGCTGGGCCAGACCGCCGCGGTGACGACGCACCACGTGACGGACGCCAAGCTGCGCCGCCTGCGCGACCACGGGTTCCCGATCCTCGTACTCGGCGCGCGCCTGGACCAGTGCATCAGCGTGGAGCACGTGCTCAAGCTGGGCGAGCTGCTCGCGAGCGACCACACGGAGCTGTTCGTGTTCGACGACGCCGGCCACGGACTGATGCTCCAGCACATGGACGCGACCGCCGACAAGCTGCTCGCGCTCTTCCATCGAGCCTCGGCAGCCTGAGTAATAGCAACCGGCAGTGCGTGGACGCCCCCAAGGCTCGACCGACATCAGGACATGCATACAGGTCGCCGGTCATTAGCGGAAGGCTCGACTGTCGAGCGAGAAGCCCTCAACAGTCGAGTCAACTCGAGGGACCTGAGAACGTGACAGCCTGTGGATTAGCTGATCGTCCCATCACGCTGTCGACTGCGAGCAGGTCCCGCGCTCCTTCAAATATTCATTTTAACAGGTCAATGACATACAATAATCTAATCAAAAGCCGTTTTCACGGAATCTGGATTATCCAGGTATGCATTGTCAGAGTTCTGCTGACTCGCTGTGCGATGAGCTCTTTTCGAAAGGCATCTATCTGGACCTGGTCCACCGCTCTGGGCTGTGCGCTCACATCCCAATTGCAGTCCGCGTGAACACCTAACTCCTTATCGAGTCGTCTCCCTCATTGCCTTCGCCATGACGTTCTCTCGCCTGGAGCAGCACATGGCGTCCAAGTACGCGGCGGCGCGCGCCTTCACGTCCGAGACGATCCAGAAGGCCAAGGTCTCGACGGGCGTCTCGCTCGCGTACGTGATCCAGGACAGCGAGCACGCGGTGGAGCCGAGCGACGAGGTGCGCGTGGTGCTCGTCATGGGCTACAGCTACCGCAAGGAGGAGTGGGCGCCGATCGTGGACAGCCTGCTGACGCTGTGGCAAGCCAAGGGCGAGAGCAAGAAGCTGCGCGTGCTGACGCTCGACAACCGCGGCGTGGGCCACTCGGACGCGCCGTGGGGGAAGTACTCGACGTCGTTGATGGCCAAGGACACGCTCGCGCTCATGGACCACCTGGGCTGGCAGACCTTCCACCTCGTGGGCACGAGCATGGGCGGCATGATCTCGCAGGAGCTCTGCCTGGTATCGCCCGAGCGCGTGCAGTCGCTGTCGCTGGTCGTGTCGGCGCGTGGCAAGTTCACCCCGGCCTTCTCGACATACCCGTCGATCCTCACGACGCTCACGTCGTCCGACCCGAAGAAGATCGTCAACGCCATGCTGTCCTTCCTGTACCCCGAGGAGTTCCTCGAGCGCAAGAACGGCGACAGCGGCACCATGCACGACGTCGTGTTCAAGTACCACACTGAAGTGGCGGCGGCCAACGGTGCGCCGCCTGCGTCGGGCGCGCTCGGGCAGACGGCTGCGCTCACGCTGCACTTCGTGTCGGACGACAAGCTGCGCACGATCCGCGACCACGGCTACCCGATCCTCATTGTCGGCGCGCGCCAGGACCTGTGCATCGACGTCAAGCACGCGCTGCTCTTCCAGGAGGTGCTCGCGAGCGACCACACGGACTTCGTCATGTACGAGGACGCTGGCCACGCCGTCTTCCTGCAGCACATGGACGAGGTCGCCGACAACATCATCACCACCATGCTGCGCGCCTAAGTCGCACGTGTCTGTCGGCTTTGAACGCCTTTTAAGCATTCCATGAATCGAAATGTGCGCTATTGCTCGTGTCAATCGTCCAGTGGAGCGCTCGATATGGTGGCGAGAATCTCCGCGGCGACCTCGTCGAGGTACTGGACGAACGCGCCGTGGCCAGCGTCGTCATACATGACAAGCCGCACGTTGTCGCTCGCGAGGTGTTCGTACAGCGTCTTGGACTCGCGGGACGGAATGACGACATCTTGGCAGGCTCCGAGCACCAGAATCGGGTACGTCCGGGCGTCTCGGATCGCATGCAGACGCTCGTCCGACACGTAGTGCGACGCGATGGCGGCGCTCTGACCGACGAAGCCGAACACGCGCGGCGTCTCGCGGCTGTCGACCAGAAGCTTGTGGCACTCGTACAGTGCTTCGTAAATGCATCGGCAGCGATGGGTGCCGTCGGTCTCCGCGTCACTGTCCTCCTCCATCTCCCTCGACAAGAACGCGGCCGGGTACAATACCATGAGCAGGTTGTGCGTCTCCGTGTCGGCGTCTCTGTAGTCCAAGGTCTTGGACATGGGCACAACGCCTTGGTAGTCGGGGATGAATCTACCCCTCGTCGTGCACAGCAACGACAGTGATAGTACGCGGTCCGGCGCTAGTGCTGCCACCTCCAGCGCGATCATCCCGCCGAGACTTGAGTCAACGGCAACAGTAAACAACATCATCCAGTCAGCCGATTGACCCTCGAGAGCGACCAACATGTGCACACCTGTAGCCGATAATGTGCGCGCGCGTCCAGCCCACGTAGTTCAGCAGCGTGAGTGCGTCCTGCGCCATTTGCTGGGTCGTGTATGGACCCAAGGGCGACGTCGTGCCGCCGACGCCGCGGTTGTCGAATGTGAGCACCTCCAGACGCGCGTCGTCGGGGCTTGCGTGCGTCTCTTGCCATTGGCGCAGCATGGTCTCGATCGTCGGCGTCCACGTCTCTTTGGTGTTCAAGAATCCCATCACAAGCATCACGCGGACAGCCTGAGCGGCAGGCGTGCTGGCTGTATCTGTTCGTGAGTGAATGGCGTACTCCATCGTGATGCCGGTCGAGATCTTGGTTCGGCGGATTTGCTGCGCGCCAAAGTGTAGATGCGACGTGAACGCCGCGTCCAGATGTCGCTGCAGCCGAAAGCCCCTCGGACCAGTCGCTGGAGCCATCGTAGTTGTTGTGGTCGTCGTGGACCCCATCGCGGCTTGTGCGGTAGCAGGCAAGAGTCGAAGTGTCCTGTTGCGCGCAGCCGGAGAAAGCATTGCCCTTGGCGCTGATGATGCAACGGGAGCGCGGCGGCGGATGTCATCGTGGTGATACCGCCGAGGAGGTGACGACCAATGGCGATGTTGAAGTTCCCAAAGCCACGCATGACGCGCCACCAACACTATCGCTACGGAATGAATGCAAAGCGTATCTGTATGTATCTCGTTGACGTACGTGGCTGGCGTCTTCGCTCATAAATGCTCTGAAGCGCACGCTCAAGCGCGCTGGATCGTCTTGATAAGCGCATCGACGATCTCTTCGCCGTACTGGACGGTCACGCCGTGACCGCCTTTGGCGAAGAAGAGCGTCTCCACGTGCTCGCCTGGCAGGTGCTGGCGCAGCGTTAGCGACTCTTGCGGCGGAATGAGGATGTCGAGCATGCCGCCGACAAGAAGGATCGGGAAGCCTGCAGTGTTGATGTCGGCGAGGCGCTCGTCCGAGACGTAGTGCGTCCGGCAAGCCAGTAGCTGGCCCATGAGACCCGTGAGCTTGGGCGGAACCATGGTCTTCGCAACTCCCTCGTGCATAGCCAAAAGCACGTCGCGTACTGACGAGTCCATGTCGGTCATTCGCTGCTCCAGGAACACGTCGGGGTACAGCAGATCGAGCGTGAACTGTGCTACATCGGCCGGGTCCTTGGAGAATGTAGACCCACGCAGAGGCTTGTCTGCCCGTGGGTCCTGCTTGTACTTGCCGCGAGTCGTCACCATCAACGTCAGTGAGCGCACGCGCTTGGGAGCGGCCGACGCAAGTTCCAGCGAGATCATGCCGCCCATACTGACGCCAGCGATGTGTGCCGAGTCCCAGCCGAGGTGGTTCATGAGCGCGAGCGTGTCGGCCGCCATTTGACTCGTCTTATACCGCCCGAACGGAACGTCTGAGCCGCCGATGCCTCGGTTGTCGAAGGCGACGATCGATAGCTTCTTGCCCTCAGGAGAGCTCCACTTCTCGAGCAGGTACTCAATGGTCGATGACCACGACTCCTTCGGCTCCAGGAAGCCCATGATGAGCACCAGGCGCTCCTCCTGGACCCCGGCGCCAGAAACGGAGGCGCTCGCGTGCAGGTTGTACGATACCGTGATGCCCGTGGACAGAGGCGCCGTGAGACTTGACCCGGGCGGGAAGTGCTTGGGCCCAGTGGAGAGCGCGTCGAGCTGGCGCTGAGTGGACAAGCCCACCGCGGAGACCGTGGGCGTGGAAGTCATGCTCGCTCGCCTGCTCGCTTCGCCCCAACACTGCAAGTTCGGGAATCAGCGAGCGAGAAGGCGCCGCTCCTGCGGTTCCGAAGTACGAAGCGGCAGGAACACACAGAGACGCAGACGGCAGCCAAAGACAAGGCAAATGATGCGTCAACGTTGATGGTCCATCACCGCGTCAAATGTATTCAGATTCAACATGCAACGCTGGTGTCATTGAAGCCACGCTGCGCTGGGGAATCCAGTGCGTGTTCGGGCTAGTGTGCCTCGATAGTAGCCAGCCACTCGACGAGGATCTCGTTCACCTTCTCCTTCTGCTCCATATGGACCCAGTGTCCGGCGTTTTCGACCACGACCGTGCTCAGGTTCGGCATGTACTTGGCCATGTCGACCGCCATCTCGGGCTTGAGCACCGGGTCCCCCGCCGCCGCGATGTACAGCGCCTTGTGGGGAATGACGTCTGGTAGCTCGAGCTCCGTCTCGTAGTTGGTCTTGGTCGTCGCGTACCCCAAGCAGGAGCCCGTGAACTTGGCGCGAGAGTACGTGTCGACGTAGTACTGCACCTCCTCCTCGGTCATAATCGTCGACGGATCCGTGTACACGGGATGCTCGAGGCCCGTGCCGACGTTCTCCAACATACCGCGTAGCGGCATAATCCCGGGGTACGACGCCCACTCCCTCGGACGGCGATAGAGCGACCGAAAGAGCCGCTCCGGCGAATTGTCGAGCGACTTCGCTGCTGTCTCCGAGTCCTCGAGCCAAAGCATGTAGTCTAGTTGAGGATGGAGCTCGACAAAGTCCGCCAACGTGATGAGTTCACGGAGTGGCGGGATGTACGCCCAGCACAATGAACACGCGGCGATCACGCGCTCCGGGTGGAACAGACACATGCGCCAGACGAACTTCCCGCCCCAGTCGTGGCCGAGGAAGACCGCCTTGGGGATGTTCAGCGCGTCTACCATCAGATGCGCCAGTGTGTTAGCTACACTACCGAAGACAAGTGCGGATCCACATCGAGCATGCGAGCTAGACACCGACTTACCGAGCAGAGCCGCCAGGTCGTCCACGTTCTTCTTGGTGCCGTACGCCTCCGCATTCTGCGGCGCCGAGCTCAGGCCGTACCCGCGCATGTCTGCAGTCAATAAGCGCAAACAAGCCGCGTCAGTCTTCGATACCCGATGTGATCATCGAAGAGGCGATCATCGTGAATGAAAGAGTCGTCTTTGCTCGTACCGGGCACGATAAGCCGGTACTTGGGACTCAGTGCTTGCATTTGGTGCTGCCACGTCATCATGTGCGCATAGGTCAGTGTCAACAGCGGCAGTGAGACTCCAGGACATGCTGTCGAGCGACGCACCCGCCACCCAAACCACAGGTCCGGCCACCCGTGCGCCATCACAACCGGCAGCCCATCGCTCGGGCCGGCCTCAACGTAGTGCAGCTGGATGCCGTCGGGCGTGGTCACGATGTTGTGCTTCCACTCGGGGTCGATCACCGGCGCCTTGTCCATCTTGTAGTAGTTTTCAGCGCTCGTGGCGGGAGTCCTGTCACCTATGCTGCAAGATCGGAAATGGTTGGAGACGAGTGCGTTGCAACTTGCACGAGTTGCAGGGGCGGCTAAGGCAGCGGGGGCTTCTGCGACGGATTGAGCTTCCGCATCTTGGCCATGCGCGTCTGGGGCGGGGTCCTGGTCAGGCTCTGGTGTGGCGACTTGCAAGACTGTCTTGGAGAGTATCCAAGACAATCGACGCTTCAGTCACTAAAACTGAATCAGTGTGTGTCTCCAATGGAGCACTGAAAGATCGATTTGACATGATGGGGAAGAAGGCTGCTGTTAACAGTCCACGCTAATGCGACACATCGAGGCTGCATTTCAAGACGATTCCTGCGTGTGGTGCCGAGCTGTCCCTTCCGCTCGGGGTCGCCATCATGCGCATAATGGTATGGGAGCGCGTAAACTGCATGTTGACCGTACACGTGTACCGGTAGATCCAACAGCAACCTGCCAACTTCAAGGGACGGCACCGGCCGAGCGTCTGACAGCTACTGAATTCCCTCTGGTGTGTGATGACGAACAGGCAGGAGGTCCCTTCCACTCGGGTGGCCCTGCGCATAATGGTATCGGGAGAGCGTAATCTGCATGTTTGACCAACAGCAACCTGCCAACTTCAAGGGACGGCACCGAGTGCTTTGCAAGTCTCACGTTCTCCGAACAAGCAAGCTGCAAAGAATCCTCACAGCTTGGACCGCTGGAACGTCTGCGGCAGCGCGTCGGCGACCTCCTCCACGAACTGGAAGAAGATTCCGTGGCCGCCGTTCTTGAAGAGCAGCGTTTCGACGTGGTCACCCCGGAGCAACTCCCGGAGCTTGATGGACTCCTGCGGAGGGATCAAGATGTCTTCCATGCCGCCGATGATGAGGACGGGGAACTGCGCGTCGCGAACGATCTGCAGCCGCTCGTCCGACACATAGTGCGTCTGGCAGGCGAACGCCTGGCCGAGCAAGCCTGTGAACGTCTGCGGCTGGTGGCTGGTCGCGTGATACTTCTCCAGTATGCCCTGCACGGCTTCGCCGTTGTCCTGGATCTGCTGCTCGAGGAACTTGGCCGGGTAGAGGAGCTCGAGCGCGTTCTCGAGGACTCGGGACTCGGAGCGAGCGAACATGGTGAAGAGCAGCGGCTTCCACGACCGCAGGTCGGCGTGGTACCGTCCTCGCGTCGTGACCATGAGCGTGAGGGACTCGACGCGCTCGGGCACCGTCGCCGCGAGCTCCAGCGAGATCATGCCGCCCATACTGGCGCCGATAATGTGCGCACTCGACCAACCGACGTGGTCCATCAAGCTCAGCACGTCCTGCGCCATCTGACTGGTAGTGTAGCGGCCGGTGGGGACGTCGGACCCACCGGCGCCGCGGTTGTCGAGCGTCAGCACCTGCAGACGCTTCTTCTGCACACGCGGGTCCCACTTGGCCAGCAGCATGTCCAGCACGGGCGCCCACTGCTCCTTGGTCTGCATGAACCCCATGACCATGACCACGCGCTGCGTCGGCAGCGCACCCTCGTCCTCGCCAGCCGAGTGCAGCGCGTACTCGACTGTGATGCCGGTCGAGAGCGCGGCCTTATGGACATTCTCGGGCGTGAAGTGCTCGGACGCGGAGCGCAGCGCCTTGACGTGGCGCTGAGAGCTCAGGCCTGTAGCGGAGACCGTCGTCAGGTCGGTGGCCATGGCTGTTGGTAGTCGAACGAGCGCTGGGGGTCTTGAAGAAGGATCTTGGGTGAGGGAAGTGGCCAAGTGGACCGGGCACGGCGGTCGTCTGACTGCATTCAAGTGAACCCATACTGAGCGCGAGTATGTCGGCTTGATTGCCATCATCATCCGTCGGGTAATTTGAGTGACACTGTCACTATTTTGAAGTACCGCTCGCGAGGCAAATGGCGCCAAAACCGCGGCGCCGGTGCCTGTGATCGGTGCGGTGCGCGCTCTTGGGTCGCTCTCGCTATGGAGGTCGCGGACTTTGTTGCCGAATCGGACGAGGAAGAGAGCGCGGTCGGCGTGGTGGTCGAGGGCTCAGAGCTCGCAGCGAGTGAGAAGTGGCGCCAGGCCGCCGATCCCGGGCTTGCGCTACCCGATGAACCTGGTGATCGAGAGCGCAAGTCGGAGCAAGAAGCT
This sequence comes from Phytopythium oedochilum, assembly GCA_023338025.1. Classification (NCBI taxonomy): domain Eukaryota; phylum Oomycota; class Peronosporomycetes; order Pythiales; family Pythiaceae; genus Phytopythium; species Phytopythium oedochilum. The sequence continues at coordinate 19,831 of JAADXX010000137.1, read as the reverse complement.
GCTGTGTCGCGCTCAGTGGTTAAGAGCGCAGTGCAGAGTGGTTCTGTTCGACCAGGCAGCGATGAGAGAGCGGCGCTTGAGGCCGAACGGAGCGATGAAGGCGTCGGGACGATCCACAACAGCAGTATAGACGTTGAAGCTGCTGCGCCGGATGCGCCAGGTGGTGATACACCATGCGGGAGCGACGACGATGACGAGGATGGCGAAAACAACAGCGACCGTGAGGGCGACCATGAGGCCGACGGGTTGGAGGAGATTGGTGTGGGCAGCGTGGTCGAGGTGGAGGCGCGGACCTGGCCGGGGATCAACAAGCTGGGCGGCACGGGACGCGTCGCGGCTGTCCATCGAGAGCTGGCGGAAGACGGCAAGACGGAGCTTGTTCTGTACGACGTGCGCTACATGATCGGAGGCTTTGACAAGCGCGTGGAGAGCGAGTTCGTGCAGCTGCAATGGAAGGTGCACCAAGAAGCCAAGCGCTCCAGTATACCCCGCGAGTTTTACCACGGTACGTTCGTCACTCGCAGAGTCTTACGCAACGACATGCTGCAGTTATTCTAGTTCCAGGCAGCATTGCTGACAGCTGCTCTCAATTCCTCAGATCAGTATATCAACGAGCCGCAGAAGAAAAGGCTACGGATGACAATGGCTGGGCACAGTGATTCATCAGGGCAGCACCGTCACAAGCAAAAGCCAACATCGACTCGAACTGAGCGAAGCCCGAGACCAAGAGAACGAGCGACGGTGGCGATTTCCAATAGTGCCCTCCTCATTCCATCCCTTGGCGATGACGATCGAATCGAAGACGATCAGGATGCGCGCATGGCGGTTGACTCTGGACTGCGGCGCGTGGACGACGGAGCCTTCTTGCTGCACAGAGACTTGGAGACGATTGCCCACAATGGGTCGAGTTCATCGACCTCGGGCAAGTTGACTGCTGATAAGCCGCGCAAGAAGACGCGTGATCGGCAAAGAAAGCGAGAGAAAGAGCGAGCTCGGGCCGTTCGAAGCGACAGTCAAGCGAGCGTTGCCGGTTACCACGCGCATGCTGCCACCACAGACGACCGCGCTGATGTTCAAGATCGCCACGGTAAGCAGCGAAGGCACAGAGAAGCTAATCGTGGTGATCGCGAATCAACGGATTTGGCAGACGACACCCTGATCAGTAGTCGCAAGCGAAAGCGCAGGTACGTTGGCGGATACCACCACGGAGGCGACGACCCCGACGCAACATTCATCCAGCCCGAAGACAACCCAACGGCTCTTCCGGATGACGTCGCTCGGGAGACACAGTTTGTGCTGGCGGATTCGAAGGAGGGTCTTCAAAAGCAAGTGCAGGAGCGTTGGAAGCTCTTCAACGAAAATCTGGCCAAGCTCGCACAAGAGAGGGCATCCCTGGAATCGCACTGCCGAGACTTGGACAAAACGTCTGTTTCTGAGGTTCGGAACCTGTATCGGAAGGTGGGAACGTGCGTTGTTGTCCTGTGAGGTCTTCTCTTCGTGTGGCTGACTTTGTCGCGTGTTTTCTGGGTGTGTTTAGCTTACTGAGCTGGAAGAGTTTATCAAGAGAGAGATAATTCGCGGAGGTGAAGATGTCCTCAATACTCTCATCAAAGAACTCAGCCGGCGTCGTGCCCCTGTGGTGAGTACGTTGTCAGGCGAATGGTCGATGCCGGCGCGTTACTGAGTCGTGATTGATATTTTGTAGCTCGAGTCGATGGAGCTCTCGTTCGACAGATTGGTGAGGGAGGAATTACCAGACACCATTGCATGGGTGCGCAGTGCCATTGCTTCAGTCGAAGCAGCATTCAATCGGCAGCATAACAGCTCGGGCGTGAGGCTGGAGTTCGACAAGGAAGAGTCATTCGAAGACTCTGACTTTTCCGATTTGAGTAGCGAGTCTGACTCACCAGTTGACGCCCCAGTGGTGGACAACGAAATCGCAGACTTTGTCAGCAACGGGTACGAGACCGGCTACTTTGACGAAGACAAGACCCCGCAATATCGACGACGCAAGGTGGATGACGGTAGTCGGCTAGCACGAAGGAGGCCTGCTCTCCAGCACGCTCCTGTGCACCACAATGGGCGAGCGAGGGCTCGAACTTCAACGAAACTGGACGATTTCTACGATTCGTTCCCAGGTGGATCAACAAGATCAACAGCAGCAATTCAGACTAACTTCAGGATGGTTGGACAACGAGCGCGATTGCCTGACTTATGGAATTGGAAGGAGATTAGCAAGAAGAAGTGGGCCCGTTCACGCGCAATCGGAGCGGCGCGATCAGGTCTCGGGTCTTCAGCACGGGCGAATAGAGTTGTCTCAAGCGGGTCACTTCAGCTCAACAAGGCATCGACCAAGGACACCAGCGGTGCAGTGCATTCAGCGGTAGTGCAGATGCGAAACGAGCGGTATCGCTCACAATCTCGCGCGTATCAACCGCAGCAGCGTCAGCAACAGTCTATTCGGATGACATCGAGGAGCAGTCTCGGTACGCTGAACAGCTTCGAGCCAAGCGAGTTGACTCCACCATTCCAGCACAAGAGACTGCGAGAAGAGGACAGATCGAACAACACAATGGGTACAGCAGATCCAAGTCGTACGAGCTGGGAGCTCGTGTTTGATGTGATTCCTGAGTCCTGGATGCATCCAACGGCGCTATTGAGTTCCCAAACGACTCTTCTCCTCTTCGGTCACTGGATTACCAACCCGTTGGCCAAAGAGCAGCTCCAAACAACGGGTTTTGCTCAGTTCGCGCTTGCTCGAGATGAGATTAGCTATCGCGCCTCGAAACTCCGTCAGCAGCTTACGGATTTGAGGCAGCTAGAATTCGAGGTATTGGAGACGCTCCCAAGTGGCGCTAGGGATCGTGACGAGGGGGATGTGGAGCAATCGTCAGCGTGGCGCGCACTAACAGCTCTGGGTGACGCATACCATCGGGACATCGCAGGGTTCTGCGTGGGTGTTCTCAGCGACTTCAAGTCAGTTGACGCCAAGAGCGTGTTGGACATCCTCAGCGTTGTGCTGGAAGAGCTGGTTCAGTCACTTCGGCAACTTCCTGACTGTGAGTCGCTGTTCATCGGGTGCCCGGAGTATTTCTTCTACTTCGACGTGGAAGCGCTGAACGCGAAGACAACACCATTACTGTCGGCCGTGACTCGGACGTACTGGTATATTCTTCAGCTGGTGTTCGCACTCCAAAGAGACTGCGATAAACTGCAGTGTTCTGAGCAGTTGAAGAAAAGTGTTCACGACCTCCTGGGACCGTCGGTTGACTGGAGCGTTCGCGCGGCGATGCTGTTTCTGAAGGACTGGTACTTGTACCTCCCGAGCTCGCACACTTTGCCAGAAGACGCCATCGATGACAACGGAGAGACACTGCCTGACGACAACCCCAGCGCCACTCCTGCGTTGTCGCTTTGGCTGTCATTGTTTCGGTGCTACCAAGGAGACGACGAGACACCATCATTGGCTACTGACGGCAAGACACGGTTCTGGACATCGTTTAAGAAGCTGGTACGTGTGGTTGCTCTCTGCTCTTGATTGCAGATAGCCTCAACTAACATGCCGATCGCATAGTATTGTGATAACCACATCACCAGGTTGTCGAGGCACTTTATTCGAGGAGAATCTCCCGGCGGCTACTGGGCGGACCCGCCTCAACCGACAGTATCCCCAGTCGGGACACCAGATGATGAAGAGGATATGCAGACCAAGTTGCTTGGTCTTGACTCGACTTGGGATGTGTTGATGACATTGATGGGGGTACTCGGTGAGGAGACGCTACAAGTCAGCAGCTCGTACGTATATGGCACGACGGATTGCGCTGCGCGTTTTGTTGTGTTAACTTAGCTCAAACTTGTGTTCTTCCAACCAGCGAGGACGAATGCAAATGGGGAATCGTGCGGCATCTTCTCCACATGGAAAACGAGTATTTCCTCCCGTTCAGTGCTCCTGCAACTGTGTCTACACAAGACCGCAAGCGCTATTTCGGTACGTTGTTGTGCGTGACAGACGGTATCGTTGTTCTTAAGGTGACCGGTGCCTGTTCCAGGTCCACACACTGTGAAAACGCTACAGCGAGTGGTCTGGGTGAGCAAGATACTCCCACCTGACGCTGGTGAGTGAAGTAGTGCTGTGTCCGCGATGAGAAAGAGCTGTTCTGACAAGTGCTGATCCTTTCTTGCCAGCCACGGTTCAAGCCATCCTTGAAAAGATCTTGAGCAACACTGAGCCTGAGCTGGCTCAATCGATTTTCCAGCTTCCCGAATTCTTCAGACATTTCAGTTCAGAGTGGTCTCAAGCTCGAATCGCACCGACTTCAGACGCATTGCTGCAATGCATAGACGGTTTCGATCACAATGCATTGGCAGTGCTGTGCCAGATCATTTTGGTAAGTCGTTGTTCCACTATGAATCGCATGTGCAGCTGACTGATATTGACTTCTGTCCGCAGACCCAACTTGGACGACACGAGAAACCGATCGCCCGTCGGCGATTCAGACAGCCCATTTTCCAGGTCATCCAAGCTGCTATCCAAGATCTTGTAACACCGGTAGCGAATGCGCCGCCTGGAGCACCGAACAACCAGCCCGCACTAAACCGATGGGTGTGGGAAAAGCGCGAGACAACTTCTTCGACGCAGACGGCCAGCTCTGTATCGAACTCGCCTTCGAAGCCTACAAGTCGCCAAGCCATGCTCGAAAAGGTAATGATAGCCGTGTTGAGTTACGCTGCACTGTGCTGAAAATTCTAACCCTCTGTTGGATTGGCGAATGGACAGAAACAAATCTGCATCTCGGTTCTGCTGATCTTCGCCGTGGACAGCCTCGAACTCGTCCCCACTCGTGGCGATGCTGGTATTGAGCCCAACAAGAACAGGAAGCGAGAGGTGGAGTTCTACTGCAAGGAGATTCTCAAGGTGGGCGGTGAGGGCCGTGACACAGGTTGCACAGTGATGACGTCCCAGGCGCTCTATGTGATGGGAGCTCCGTTGGTAAAGGTCTCCGTCGAGTATCCAGGTATCTTCATGCACATGGATAAGCTGCTGATGTGTGGGCTGGAGAACGCGAGGAGGGATGCCGGAGAGATTCCGGACTGGAATCAACTCCTGCGCGATGAGAGGAAGCACTACCGTGTTTTGGATGCGCGCATCAGTGGTGAACTGACTGTGCACGAGCAACGTTTTCGAACGCTCCAGGGTAAGTTTGGAGCGGAACACTTGAACCTCTGAAGGCTATGATACTAACATGCTCTTCGTCGTCGCAGGCGCGATTCTTTCCAGCTTACATCTGCTTCGAGACCTCACGAGCGAGTTGTGCGCATCGGTCGCGGAGGCTAAACTAGCCCGGTCGGCTGAAGAGGTGAAGGCAGCGAAGGTGGCATACGACTCAATTATTAGCTCCGGGTTGGATGGGTGTTTCACAGCCGCCATTGACAGCATCATCTCGGTCGAGGACCTAAACATCGCAATCGAAATCCTCCAGCTCGTCATTCCACGCTGCCAGGACGTGCCGATCCGGTCCAAACGCGTAATTCCCGTCGATGACCAGATTCGAGAGGCCATGGACGACGAATTTTACGCAAGCATGGACATGGATGCGCTGACTGGCGAGACACTGACAGCGGCAGTGGCGCTGAGTATCGACACGCTTCGACCGCATGCTATTGGGTTGGTGGGGAAAAACCTGCGCCTCGGGCTGCAGAAGTTGGTGCTTCGCTACCCTGAATTTGGTACTTTCCAGGAGCTTTTTGCCATTGACTTGCTTGGGATGGTTATTTCCACTGGCGAAGTCCCATTCAGCTGGGATCAAGTGACGCGGACATCGCTACAACCGCGGTACCTGGCCTCTCGACTCTTCAGCGCGGCGATCAAGTACAACCCGGAGCAGGAATGGTTTTGCAACAGCTTCCTGAGCAATCCCAACTCTGACCAAGAGCTCGCCAATCTGTGGATGATGACAACGGTAAACACCTCCATGTTGGACCCAACACCGCTGACATTCAGGGGGAACAAGGTCACTTTCTCCATCGCTCAGAATGCTCCTGCACCCGAGGAAGTGAAGGTCCATCCAAGCCATCAGACTCGGGATTCGAACTGCTGGGTTATGCTTACGGACGGCATTGTGTACAACATATTGCGCAAGGACGAGCCAACCATCAGGAGCATGATGCACCCGCTGCTATTCGACCTGCTGTATCGCGTCGCTTCAACGTGTCAGCTGCCGCGTCAGCTGTGGCTGGACCCATCGGCAACTGTTAACGCATCAAAGCTGTACGCCCTGCACTTGGATGTGTTCCAAGCATTCGCTAAGAGCACAGGGGGCATGTGGCACAGCTTCGTCGCGAACCCGGCGGCTCACCGTGAGAGCATGACAAAGCTTCGCTCGATCACAGCGGGCATCTTTCCGACCTTCATACGGTAAGGGCACGTGTATTGATTGATCTGTCTGATGGTTGGCATGATAATCTTGACGCGAGCTCCTTTTTCACGGTAACGTTGTCTGCAGGGCGTACGAGATCAACCTTCAAGACAGCTGCGTGCACATTGCAGGCACGGCTACCAACTTGTTCGCTGTCTTGGACGAGTTCACGAGTGCATTTGCCCCGGAGAGTGGCAAGTCGTTCCACGACATTGACGATATGGTCGGTCACCACGAGCTTGGACAGCTGAAGTACCCAGCTGTGCGCGCGTTGATCACGATGCTCCGGTTCCTGTACCAGTGCGTCGACGCGCTATTTTTCTACTGTGGAGATATGGCGATCGGCCACAACAACCTCTTCACTGTCACACTCGACCGCTTGTTCACTCAAGCAGTGACTGCCGAGTCCTCTCACGCGCAGAGACGCCTCGCTGTCAAGACTCCGGTTCATAGCAGGTTGGTAGCGCGTGGCGCAAAGAAAGATGACCTGTTCCAAGGATGCGAACCATTCGTCGTCCGCTTCGTCCAGAGCGTTCAGCTGTTCTTCGCGCGAGAGAAGTACCCCGCGGTGCTCCATTGGTTCGCTTCGGTAAGTCTACATGTTCACTCGGGTTCTCCCTCGACGTGTATGCTCTAACGTCCAGCTGATTGACTGTTCAGACGTCTCGAACGTACCTCACGTTCACACCGATGGGGTGGCCACGGTCCCAGCTCCGAACGCTTTTGGTGAATGCGCTTGACCCGGAAGGCCCGCTAGGGATTCACAGTTACTATCCGATGGAGGACAAAAAAGCCAGGAAACGACGCTTTGATGTCAAGGACGTGAGGCGCGAGGCTTTTTATCTCGCGTGCGGACTCTTCGTATGCAGATGCACCAACTCGTTCGAGCATTGCAAGACGCATCACGACGAGATGGTCACGGCTCGATCTTCCACGGCGGTGCGCGAAATGCGCCTGTTCCTCCTCAGTGAGTTCGTTCGCGAATCGGTCGAGTTCGCTAGCGAAATGGTCGGAAACGTCGATGAGACGCTGCTTCCGCTGCTTCAGTTCCTGCGTGCTACGCTCAACCATGTCAACCTCAACCGTCGGCAAGGAGGGACACAACATGGAGCGGACAATAGCAGCCACGGCGCAACAACAGGCGCTTTTGACATGCGAGAGATTCAAGCGGGCTTGGAGTGGATCACTCTGTACGTGGCGCGAGTGCTTGCTGTCGACGATGCGATTCAAAACCCGCTATGGTAAGTGGACGCACCGATCGAGATGAATGCCTCATAGGCATTTGCCTCTTATGGCTGATTAAATATCTGCTAACCTGGTTGTGTGTGTGTGTGTGTGTGTGTGTGTGTGCGTGGAAACTCAGGACGGTGTTGCTCATTGAGTACTGCGGGATCGTGCGCGAGGCTACGGAAGTTGTCAAGAGCACCGGTGCTGATGAATCGACGACGCTGATGCTTCAACTCGCACTCGATATTCTGAAGAGCACAAACGAGTCACTCTGCAAGTCATCAGGGATGTCACTCGCCTCGGTTGCCCAGCATTCCTACCCAAGACTTGCTGAACGTTTGTCAACGTTCAACTCGTCGGTGTCGACTGCTGCTGGGTTTGAGATGACGTGGATCGCCCGAGCAGAGCAAGAGAGCAGGAAGAGGAGCACGTCTGCACCACAACCAAACTCATACGGTATCAGCGCGTCGAGAGCGCGGGCTGATCTGCTGGTTACGATCCGCCAAGTCCTCCAGTCGGACCAGCAAACACATCATGAGTGAAGTCGCAGCGTATTGTCATCGGCGGCTTCAGTACGACTGTGGCGGGACGGTGTGGTTCTTCTTGAGCAGCCCAAGACCGTGGCCGAGATACTTGGAGCCAGCCGTGACACCGCTGTCAAGAGTTATCGCGTTCGTCAGAACCAAAGCTCCAGGGAAAGCCATGAGCAGACGAGGGCACTTACGCAGACTCGACATTGTGGTCTGGTCGCCTGCGTTTTCCGTGTGGGACAGGACGCCAGGTATGTGTGAGAGGATAACTTATGAGGTATTCATGGAGATTGTTTGGATCGTAGATGGATGGCTTACCGGGATCGAGGTATCGACAGCGCAGACTGTTCCTTTGTGCACTGAAAGCAGTTGCGGCTGACAGCTCCACCGTTCATCGACGCGCTCGGTCCAGTCGATAACTCGTCGTTTGGTAGCACTCCAGCGGAGCGGCTTCCTTGTAGACGACAAGTTGTCGGCAAAGAGCTCTGGAAATTCGAGGCGCTGGCAGTCAGCGCGTGGCTGCGGTCGGGAATGAGGTCGTTCCGGTACTTTCGAACGGCCCGATCGCTAGAGGTGACGTGCTTCATAACGGCAATAGGACGTGGCCGGATCCTTGTGATGCTGGCTCCATCCGACTGGTTGACGTCCACTGCAAGGCCGCGCTGTTTGCATCGGAGCACTAATCTCAGCATCATCGTTATCACAGCGCGGGAAACATCGCGAAAGAGATCGACATACTGCCAGAGCCGCTTCTTTCGAGCTCGCATCTGCTTGGCCACGGCGACAATTGCGCGTACCAGAGCATGCAGGGTGGCGTCAAACATTGTCCAGGGATTTATCAACCTACGATGGAGTACGAAGTACCTCGAGCGAGCTGTGTCAGTCGGAACTGCGCAGCGTGGAGATCCATCATGACTTGCTCGTAGCGCTCGATCCAAACGCGTGCCTCGGTCTCCTTCGAGTTGAGTTTCCTGGAGGCGGGTTCATGGGGATCGTCAGTGAGTGCGTCGGTTCATCCAGGACGAAGACGCTATCGACAGGACCTTTTGCAGTCCAGCAGCTTGAGCTGCGAATCATCGAGCTGCTTGTGCGTCTTGATGTAATCTCTCTCGGCTTTCTGCATCACCCCATCGCATATTAGAGCCTAAAGGCTGCGTGATGGATGACAACAACAGACAAAAGTGTCACCTGAAGAAGCTTGGCGCTGCATCGCAAAGATGCGCGCAACCCAGCCACCTCGGCGTCCCTCTGCGTGAGCTCTTCGTTGGCTTGACTCGCTCCTTTCGAGACGATGGACTGACATCGACAACCACGATTAATCTGTAGCTTCGGTGCCCACTTCGTCAGTGAACGATTGAGGAGGAGGATCAGTAGACCTACCACTTCGACAGCAAGGGCCTCCAGCCGCTTATCCTTGGCGTAAATCTCTTCGAGGTCCTGCAGCCGCTGCACGCGCTCCTCTCTCAGCTCCATTAGCAGCCGATTCGTCTGTCGGTCCTTCAGAATCGTCTCTCTGTCGCGACCAAGAAGAGATCAATGTAGATCCTGGAATTACGAGATGATGCAGGTTGCGTACTTCTCCTGGCGCTCTTCCTCCAGTGCGACCTGGACCTTGTCGAGCTGTTCCTCGAGCGTCCTGCATACCACTCGCCTCAGTCGGTCCCATCGGAATTGCTTGCGTGGGTTCTGCGTACCGGATCCGCCCGAGTTGGGCTGCAGTCATCGGGATGCACAGAGGTCAAATAAGCGCATGCTGGCGGCCAACAGTGTGTCAAGCAACCTCACTCGCCAACGTACAAGTGTTCTTTAGCTTCTGTAGCTCCAGCGCGTCCTGCAGCTTGAGAATGCGCTCCTGTTCGCCGCATATAGAGAGACAAAGAGCAGCAAAAACTCACGCGTTAGCAGAGATGTGGGCCAAGACAGACCAGCGCAGATCGGAGTCACCTCGTATTGCTTGGCCTGCATGGCCGTCGATCGCGAGAAGCGGCCACCGCAGCTCCTCCGAGTTGTCTTCTGCTCCTGTAATGTTGGTGACACAAATGCGGAGCAACCATGCGGGTGTTTAAGGCGAGTCGCGGCGACCGAAATAGTCGCGTGCCGGTCATCAAGTGCCACGACAAGTCCGCGATGATCACATGTACAATCACAAGTCTTTCGCATCTCTCGTGACCTCCTTCCTAAACACGAATCTACTCCAATGCAGTCGCTGGTGCATCCTCGATTCATATCGACAGCTCTATCCCTTGCGTCGCGCACTTGACACCTACCGCCCTACAGTCCAGCATAACCCCATGCTCATCTGCGTCTCCGACTCGGGCCTACTCGAGGCGCGAGATGACCTTGCGCTTGCGGCGCCACCGCCAGCGCATGGACGACATGTGCGTTTCCGCGCCAGGCTCCTCCTCAAAGCACAGGTTGTCCAGCAGCTCGTACAGCGCGCTGCCGTAGCGCGTGTTCATCCACGCCACAAAGCGCGTGCGGCGGAAGAAGTGGTCGCGCTCCTCGAGCAGGTACGACGCGAAGCAGATGAGGTAGAAGTAGCGCTCCAGGTAGTTGACGGCTCGCAGCATGAAGAAGTCGCGTTTGGCACTCGGCAGCGACGCGTCCATCGCCTGGTCGCGGCACTCGGCGATGCACTCGCGCAGGTTCTGCATGTGCTCGCACTGGTCGATCGCGTGGTCCACGAGCTGCTTGCTCGCCAAGCCGTTCTCCAGCGTGTCCACGAGCTTCTTGATCACGACGTACTCGCCAGCCATCGCGATCGACTGGCGACGCTCGCTCGATGCGGCAGCGGCAGACGGCGAGCCGGTGCCCTCGAGCACCACACGGAGCATGTAGATGCACACGAGCGCCGTTGTGGTGCGTCCACGACCCATCTGGCAGTTGCAAATGACGGCAGTCTTGGCACGCTCGCTCGCGGGAGTTGTGCCAGGCGCACTCAGTCCAAGCTCCGCCATGAACGCCGGCGCCAGGAGGCGCACCATGTCGTCCAGGTCCTTCTCCTCCGGCGCCGTCTCGTCCGAGACGGGGATGCGTGCGTACCGGAGGTCGAACCCGCTGCTCGCAGCCACCTGGTTATACACGTCCACCAAGGTCTTGATCTCTGTGTCGGCATTCACGTGCTCCATGGTCTCCTCGCTCTCGAGCTCGCGCGGCTCGTACCAGTACATGAAGAGCCCGTTGGCCTTCTTCACCTCCGTTTGGATCTCTTGCTTCACCTGGGCCTCGATCGCCGTGATCTCGTCCACTTCAATGCCAGGGTACTCGACATTATCGAGCAACTTCTCGCGGTGGCGCATCACAAACGGCCGGCCGTTCACGTAAATGACCGCTTCTTCGCGCAGGTTGATCCAGATCGCGCGGTCGAACTTTCCATCCAGGCTCGCGATCACGTCGCGAATGCCGAGCTCCAGGCACTGGGCCGTGCCGAAAATGGGCTTGTCGCCGATGCGGCGGTAGTTGAGCACGTTGTCCGTGAGGTCGAACGGCAACTTGGCGATGCCGTAGAAGTGGTCCATCTTGACGACACAGTCCTCCAAGACCTTGGCCGACTTGTATCGGACGCCTCCCAAGTCGTCGAGCAAGCGGAACAGGTGCGGGTGCTGCTGCAGCCACTTGGAAAAGGACGGCGGTGGCGACGGAAGCTCCGCCGGCTCGCCTTCGCTGGACTCGAGCTGCGGAGGGTGCGTCGCGAGCAAGTACGCGCCGAACACGATCAGGTAGAAGTACCGCTCGAGGTAGCTCATGGCATGGCGCTGAAGGGAGGGCAACGACACGCAATGTGGCGTTAGAAAGTGGCGCAGGATGACCATACCAGAGCAACCAGGAACGTACCAAGAAGTACGAGCGGCGAGCCGGCTTGCCTGCAGCGTTCGACTTGTCGTGGTACTCCGTGATCACATCACGGATGTTGCAGACGGACGACGAGTCGTCAATCGCCTTGTCAACCCACCACTTGGCCTGCAGCCCGAACTCGAGCTGCTTCTGCACTTCGCGAATCGCCGCGAAGTTGCCGTTCTTGCCCGGGAGGTCCGTCTCCGAGAGGGGCTGGAGGTTCGCCGGGAACGTCGCAGCCGTCACGCTCGCGCGCCGCCACAGGAGGCTGCACCACACGAGCGTCGTGGTGGTTCGGCGCTTGCCCATCTGGCAGTTGAAGACGAACGCCGTATCGTTATTGCCATCGGCGGTGGCGCTCTTGATGAGCTGCACAATGGTTTCGACATCGTTGTGTTCAGGCGCGTTCTCGCGCTCTATCGGGATGCGGTGGTACGTGATGCTCTGGATGAGCGAGTTGTTCATGACGATCGCAGGCGACTCGTACAGCTCGGGCAGCGTCACTACCCTGTCCGGGTTGACCTTGCACGACACGAGGTCATTCTCCTTGAGCGTGAACTCGTTCCAGTACAGGAAGGTGTTGTTGCTCTTCTCGAGCTGCTCCTGAAGACTGTTCTTCATGGACGTCTCGAGCACTTGCACCTTGTGGCCCGTGATTCCGGACACCAGGTCGTTCTCATTCAGCTTGGCGCTGCGGCGCGCCGTGAACGGCTGGCCGTCGACGTAAATGACCGCTTCCTGTTGGAGCGAAAGCCGACGCAGCAAGGCGTGAGTGAGTGCTTTGATACGTCATCTACCGTCGAAAGAGTCCATGACGATGCATACCTCGCGAAGGTTGATCCACACCACCTTGGTGAACCCGTCTTCCGCCACGCGGTCCAGAATCATTTGGATGCCCCTCTACGGTGTCACGAAGCAGCAGGATGCGTCAACCACCGAGAGTGCACGCTCGCCAACGACGAAGCAGGGTGTTACGTACCACAGTCGGCTGGGCAGAACCGTACAGCGGCGTACCATCCAGTCGGCGGAAGTTGGGCGCTACGCACCATCACATCCAAGAAGTGTTAGCGGCGCAGCCATAATCTTACCAGCCGCAAGAAATGCTTGGCAAAAGCTCACCGATGTAACCATCCGAGGTGCTCAGGACGTGGCAGTTCGGGAACCGGTCGCTCTTCATGACGTACTTCTTGAGCACCTATCGGATCCGAGAGTAAGCGAGCGCCAAACAGTCGCTGGTTAGTTAGCACGGTCTAGCGCCGCCAACGTTGCAGCGACCGAACGAACCTTGGTGCCCTGCTCCAGGAAGTTGTGCTGGCGCATGACAAAGTTGCGCTTCTGCTTGCCCCGCACCAGCGCCTGGATGCGCACAGCCGCCTCGCTGCGGTCGCTGGCCACCGGCCGCTCCACGACCGCCGTGGGCGCCGCAGCGTGACTCGCGCTGCGGTTGCCCTTGACCAGCGCCTGCAGCTTGTTGGCGGCGCCGCTCAGGTAGTTGGGCATCTTGGCCGACTCCTTGAGCTTGCTCATGCGCGGCACGGCGATGCTGTGGCGAATGTTGCTCACGCGCGCGTGGGCCGCGCCGTTGGCGCTCGAGGACGAGCCGAGCATGAGCGCCTGGAACTTGGTGGCGGCCTCGCTCAGGTACTTGTGCTTGTTCTTAGTCGGGTCCGCCGACAGGTCGGCCGCGTCGTCGCCGTTCGCGTGCGCCACCACGTCGCTGCTGATGCTCAGGCTCTGGTCGCGCGAGGCGGCCACCTGCGTGAGGAAGAGCACGCGCACGGGGTCCAGCAGCTCGCGCAGCAGCTTCTCCGGGTCCGGCGCGCTCGCCACGTCCTTGGCGCGCGCGAACACGCCCTCGAGCAGCGCGTCCAGCTCCTCCATCGCGTTCATGGCCGCGTCCGGCGCGTATAGTGGCACGGACGCAACGTAGAGGGCTCACTCGGCGCAAGTGGCGGTCCGAGGGCGGCTTGGAAAGTGGCGGCCCGCATCAGCGAGCGCCGAGAAGGGGGAGCCTGGTTGAGAGCGCGCGGGCTCGGATTGGCGGTGCCGGATTGGCGAAAAAGGGAGCCATGTCAGGGAGTGGAGGCGGCGGATTGGACGATAATGCCAGTTGATGAAGGAAATAAATCAGGGGACTTGTGAGTACCCGAGGGAGGTGCAGAACACGTACGAAGGGGGAGTCGCCACGTGTAATAGCAGGCGGTTTTGCAGTCGCCACCTACGTTTTACAGTCGCTGTAAACGCGATTTATATGTGTTGAAATTCCTTTTATAATGGCGAGAGTACGGTTTAAAGCATGGAGACCGACGAATTGGGTTGGCTGCATCGGTCGTCTTGGTGAGAAGCGCGAACATCGGGCTGTGTTCCAACAGCAGGCTGCGCCGTCGTTGGTTCGCGAAGCTTGCTGCCTCCGCCAGAAGCGGGTCTTTGGCCCGAGCGCTTGGTCGAGCTCACAGCTCCTTGTACGTCACGCACATGGGAGGAGCGCTCGGCGGACTCTCCTCCACGCCAAGCATCGTCTCGGCGCTCGCAGCAAAGTGGTCCTGCAGGATGAACGCGTACTGCAACGGAGCACCAAGGAACACGGACAGTCGGTGAGAGCCTGTCTCTCGATGTCCATTGGGTGATCTCCGCGTCGAGACCCAATGGCTACACGGATACCTCGTTCAGAAGAGCGAACACGAGCGTGTCTGTGCTGGACTCGACGTCAGTGAGGCTGTCGGTGATCTCTTGCGTCGCGCGCTTGTAGTGCAGCTGGGCGATCTCCAGCTGGGGTGACAGAGCTCATCGTCAAATGGGCGAAACGCATTATAGCTCAGCTATTCAGTCTGCCACGACTGACAACAGCATACGTACGTTCCGCTTGCGGTCCGCGACTCGATTGACGTTTCCGCGCTGTTGCTCGACTAGGATCTGCTTGGTGAACGCACGCACGCACGCGCGTCGCTATAGTGTCGCTCGAAAGGTACCACAAGGGATTTCGCAGAGCGATATTGCACTCTGTACCTTCCGCTTCGCGTAGTCGACGTCTACGAGCAGGTTGGACCGCTCAACCATCATTGCTTGGATGCGGTCGAGGCATTCGATTCGATGGTCGAACTCGTTCAGCACCGACGCGGTCACTTTCGCCTGAACTTCCCGCAGCACTAGGGTGAGCAAGCGCACCGCACGAGACATTCCAGACACGCAACGTACGAGGAACCGGTAGGACTGGTTCTCGAACTGCTGCGAGGCGGCTGCGAACTCGGCGCTCGGACCCAGCAGCGTCTCGCTCTCGCACACGATGCTGCTCGCGTTCCCTGCAAAGCTGCGCGTCGCGACGCCCAGCTCTTTGTATCCCAGACCACGAGGAGATGTACCACGCTCAGTCCAGCCACCAACCACCACAGTATCATCCAATACGACCATCAGCATCACATACCGACAACTCGCTGCGCGTGCGCCGCGACAGCCTTTCGCACAACGCGCAGCCGCTTGATGGCGTCGCGGTTGTCCTGCTTCTTCTTCTCGAAGAAGCGGTCCTGCGATGCCTCGGCCAGGCGGCAGCAAACGAGCACGCGCTGCACCACGCGGTTCTTGCGGTCGCGCACGCGGTCCGACCACGACTTGTGGAACGCCGGCGCGACGCCCGGGTCAATGCCGTACCGCCTGGCGATACTCTTGGACTTGGCGCGCCCTCTTCTCGCGCTGGAGCCTTGACCCGACTGCCGCGACGCCGCCGTGGCCTCGCTGCTGCGCCGAGGGCCGTCCATTGCTCGCGCTCCGATGATGGGGGTCAACGCGCCGCGCGCTTGAAACCTTCGGCGCCAATAGTAGACCACGCGCGCGCTTGTTGTCCGGACGAGGAAGAAGGGAAACTGCTTATTCGGCGCGTGCATTTTCCGCGTATTCTTGGTTGCTTTCTTTCACCCATTTGCCCAGAGTGAAGGCAAGTTGAAGTGGGCGGTTGCGGTGTGAACCTCTTTCCTACTCGATATTGTGACAGTGACTTACTTTATGTTCACCACGCTAAATATTCTCGTTCGTGATGTGGACCACAAGGATTCTGATGTGAGGCCCCACTGAATATTGATTGGCTAAAAACTATTGTTTCGAGTTCAACCACGCTACCTGGTCCGCCGTCGTGTCCGTCGATCAGTCCTCTTCCTGAGCCACAGGAGTCACGGCGTGACCTCCGTCCGTTGCTCGACCTTTATTGAATGTGCACATCAACCGATGCTGGCGGGGTGTCACATCTCTTTTTTGCCCCATCCGAGTACTATTAATCAAAGCCGCCGTGGTTGAACTAGCGCTCCGGGCGGAGCAAAAAGCGTGCTCCGGCTCGCCGGTCCGTCAAACCCCGAGCCTGAAGCTCACTGCGTGAGGAGATGCGGGCGGCGTCATTGGCGGCGCGTGGACAATTGAGTCCGTCCGCGGGTATAAATGCGGCTGGTATCAAGTGGGCGGGCGATGGACATCATGGAGGCATTTCGCCAGCGGGCTGAGGCGGCCATTCCCTCGTTTCCGGCCTGGAGCGCACGTGCATCGACTCCGCTTGGTCCAGAGGCAGTAGTAGCGAGGCAGCGATGGGGTTCCGGCCAGGGTTCCTGATCGATGGCGGCGAGGCCAAGGAGCTCGTGCCGCTCAAGCTGCTCTACACGATCCACTTCTTCGCCTTCTCCATGCAGACGTACTTGCCGGTGAGGAGAGCTGCGTTGACGACGGAGCTAGTACGTCCGGGTGTCTAACCGTGTCTGTTGTTCGCCTCCTATCGGCAGATCTACTTTGACACGACGGCGCACTTCTCCAAGTCGCAGATCGGCATCCTGCTGGCCATGCCGTGCATCTGCGCCATCATCAGCCCGCCCATCTGGGGCGCCATCGCCGACGGCGTGGGCAACCAGAAGCTGGTGCACGTCTTCTGCCTCGTGTCGGCGGCGCTGCTCTTCTTCTCGCTGCGCTTCGTCGTCGACTTCCACGTCATGTGCGTCATGGTCTTCATCGCCAACTTCCAGACCATGCCGTCCTACACACTGCTGGACCTCGCGGCCATGGCCTTCCTGTCCCGCGTCGGCGGCGATTACGGCAAGCAGCGCCTGTACGGCGCCATGGGCTACGGCGCCGGCGGCTGGTTCGCTGGCGTCGTCGCGGCGTCCATTGGCATCGCCTGGTGCTTCAACATGGTGCTCGGGTTGTCGTGCATCTCGCTGTTCCTGCTGCTGCGCTACATCCCAAACTTCCAGCACGAGGCGGAGCACCACGAAAAGGGCGAGCTCAAGGACTCGATCAAGGCCATCCTGCGGCAGTACGACGTGCTCATGCTGTTCCTCATCATCCTCCTGGCGGGCATCATGGGTGCGCTGATCGACAACTTCCTCTTCCTGTACCTCTTCAACCTGTCGGGCAACGACACGCGCATCGTGGGCATCGTCATCGCCGTCGAGACCATCTCGGAGATGCCCTTCTTCTTCAACGCCAACAAGATCATCGATCGCTTCGGCACGCCCATGTGCATCGGTGTCAGCCTGGTCGCGTACGGCATCCGCATGGTCGCGTACACGTACGTGGAGCACCCGTGGTGGGTGCTGCCCATCGAGACTCTGCACGGCCTCACGTACGGGCTGCTGCTCGCCGCGCTCACCAACTACATCTACCAGGCGGCCCCCAAGGGCGCCGAGGGAACCATGATGGGCTTGCTCGCGGCCTTCCAGCGCGGCCTTGGAGGCGGCATCGCCACGCTTGCGGGCGGCTACATCTACGGCGAGTATGGCGGTCGCGCCATGTGGGCCGTGGCGGCGTACGGCATCTTCCCGCTGTCGCTCGTCTGCGGCGTGGCCTTCTCCTTCCTCGCGCACAGCTACGGCGGCAGCCCCAAGGCGGAGCGCAAGGGCGAGTTGGAGAGCATCACGTCGGACGAGAGCTCGCAGGTCGCCGCCGGCTACGGCGCTGTCGAAGCCGCCGCCTGAGCTCCCACTCCTCCCATTCCTGTTGTCGTTGGATAGTATGCAAGCAAATAAACGATGCGTATCTTGTTGACGATTGCAAACGGCATTCCGGTCGCAGTCCACGCCTCCTTTCGTCACTCTGAAGTGCTATCAGGCACGTTCACCACCACAACACGCATGTCAGCCGTGGATACTGTCCGCGGAGCAGAGGTACTTGGGCAGCGTTGGCATCCAGCTTCAACGTCATCGCAGTGGTTTCGAGGGCGATTCTCTGCATTTCTGCCTCGTTCCGCGCCAAAGGTGCGCGCGAAGCAATAATTGGTCGACGCGACCAGACGACGCTCGACTGCGGCAGCCTGCTTACTCAGCCGGCGTGCTCCATAACGACGCCTCTCCACCAACTTGCTTTGTTTCTTGACTGGTGGTATGCTAGCTGCCTAGTGCATTGGGAGCCTGCCAAAACGTGAATTTTATGGCGCCCATAAGACGACCATAAAATCGGTTTAATTTGGTGTTTAATCGGCCGATTTCTGCGTTATAAAAAAAAAGACCCACCACAATCGAATTTAGAGCGGTATAATTGTCCAGCAACGATTGTCTCATGAGATGACTTTGATTTGAGTTATTGACAGAAGAGATCATTTGAATACGGACACAGTCTACGTTGAAGATACCAAAATGCGCATCACAGTGGGCTCTTGCGTATCCGATCGGGACCTGATCGGTTGCCACGGCCACATTCGAATTTGGCGCGATGAGTCCCGACGACATGCTGCTAGTGATTGCGAGCATGCACGCGTCTGCCGAGCACTTCGCTGCGATTCGGCGTCGCGTACACGCCGCCATCGTCGAAATCGAGCTTCGCAACATGCTCCGCGTCAGGCATCCGCTGTGCGCGAAGGCGTTGGACAAGCCCCACTTCTCGGCGTGGTCAGTCATGTATCGTGAAGGACGCGATGAGGACTTCCTCGAAGTAACCAGCCTTACTAGGTAAGCACGAACACGATGCAAATTGGCGAGTCAAGTTCTAACCTATATTGTCATGTTCAGATCGTCGTTCGCAGCTCTCCTAACTCGCTTCAAGCGCTTCTACATCATGCGCCGCGTGAACCCGCGTCGCAAGTCGAAAGGCGGTCGACCGCCGAAGCTGCCGTTTCATCACCAAGTACTCGGCCTTCTCTTGCACTTCTACGTTGGCCGAATGTCCCAGAACACGCTGTGCCAGGTCTTCGGCGTGCCGCTGTCGACTCTCAACCGGATCATCAACAAGGCCGAGGACGCGATGCACTCCGCGCTTTCCGCGTTCGCCCCAGCGAGGATTTCATGGCCGTCGCCCGCGCGTCAGCGTGAGCTGGCAGGATGGGTGGCTGCTCGCGAGCCGCTTTTGCCCCACACGTGGGGATTTATAGATGGCAAGAACTACAAGGTGACGCAGCCATCGCATCCTGATATCCAGAACGCGTATTACAACGGGTGGCTCCATTGCGTTTTCGTCACGGGCACGTTGTGCTTCGCCGCTGACGGATGCATCGTCTGGGCGAAGCACAACTGCCCAGGGAGCTGGAACGACGGCGATACCAGCCTCGGCTTCCGCGAGAAGCTCCTCGACGCTACGCTCAACCCAGACCCCCGCCTCAACGTCGTCGCTGACTCGGCTTTCCCGTGCTCGAACGAGCTGACCGGGAGGATTCTGACGCCGCTGAAAGACGGCGACCTCGACCGTATCTACCCGTTTCGACACCAAGCAGCGCGGACACTACACAACGCCATTACGTCTGTGCGGCAGGCGGCTGAGTGGGGCGTGGGGTCTGTCGAAAAAGTGTATGGCCGCCTCCTGGTCCCGCTCCCGCCAGACGTCGTGCAGCGCGGCAAGAGACTGATGACGATCTTTCGTCTCGCG
>JAADXX010000136.1:0-46187 GCA_023338025.1 Phytopythium oedochilum | reverse complement strand
GGCGGATTTGAGCAAGAATGGTATGGCTCGAACCGTCGTAATCTGCACGATTCTCTGGTCTAAACCGCACCTCTGGATCATAATTTGTTGTAAAAGTTTCGACGATTTTCATTTTGTTCGTAAACTTATGGCGCGCACTTTTACAGGGAACACACAAACAAATAAAAGCTCGAGGACTCTAAGTTGACGTTGAAATGATTGAACGTGGATTTAGAGTCCTCTATTAGAACAAAAATGATATTTCATTTGATTAAACCTAAAATAAAATAGAAATAAAACAATAACATATTTTTTAGTAAATTGATGTAAACTACACGTGAACGCAGACGGAAACCAACTCGGACAGCCGAGCACTTGCGCAGCAACTTCATGAGCAGCACCTTGAAGAAGGCGTACGTGGGCAGCACGGACTTGTCGTTGAGTAGACGCCGTCGGCCGACGCGTACTGCATGTCCTTGAAGAACACGCAGTGGTCGTACTCGGACATGAGTCCGTAGCGGCTCTCGAGCTGCAGCGCCACCGCCAAAAACAACAACAGAACCATCGCAAGCCATTCGCCGAATGGGATGGACAGCCACCGCTAGCTATATGTACGAGCACGAGCAAGAGGGATACAGAGTGCACAGCACTTGCCAGACAAAGTCTGCTATTAAATCTCGGTTTCGTTGAACAACTCAGCGACGTCGATGTCGTTAATGCCCTCCGCTCGTTTCTTCTTCCTATGACGGCGAATCCGACATTGCACGA
This sequence comes from Phytopythium oedochilum, assembly GCA_023338025.1. NCBI lineage: Eukaryota > Oomycota > Peronosporomycetes > Pythiales > Pythiaceae > Phytopythium > Phytopythium oedochilum. The sequence continues at coordinate 45,440 of JAADXX010000136.1, read as the reverse complement.
GCGTGTTCTTCTTGGTGAAAAGCTCACCGCAGATGGCGCACTCACCACCCTGGTCGTCGTTGCTCTTGCGCTTTTGTTTTTTTGCGCTGGCTGCCCGGTCAGGATGCAAGCTGCAGTAAAGCGAATGACTGAACAGTTCAGCCTTGGACTTGCAGAGACGCAGGTAGGACCAGCTCTTCAACGACTCGAACACCACCGCTTCCGTCGAGTTTGGCAGCCGAGAGATGCCGTTGACGTTGGTAGTGGAGCAGGCCACGCCAGCATGCGGCAAGCCACCGCGGAACAGCAGCACTTGACCTCGTCCAGTGCCAGAAGCTTGAGCTAATGTTCGGCTTGCACTGAGCAATCTACAACAAGATCGTGGGTCGGTAGCGGGAAGAGTGCGCATCACAATGCAGCGAGCAGCGTGGCAAGTTCGTGGTGGCCTCATGTAGGAGCTCAGCGATAAGTACAGCCGGATCAAGAAAGCAAGCAACTTCCACGAGTACTTTCGGCGTAAGAAGTCACGCGATCGCCACGGTGCGATCTACGAAGCGGTTCGTGACGCAGCATACCGCCACTCCAAGAACGCAGTCAAGATCTTCCGAGGATGTATCGGTCGCTCAAGGCCAAGCTCAAGATCGCGACATTGCTGGTGCTCGGATTCAAGAGCAAGTTCGCGTTGAGCGATTCCATCGAGCTGCGGAAAGAAGCGTTTAAGTTGGTCACCTTCGAGGGTGTAGCTCGGGTGAAGCTTCATCCCACGTCCTTCGGGTTTGGTCCAGGCGATGGTATCCTCATGAGCGAGCCGCTGTCTCCGTTGCACTACTCGATTAAGGTCTAGCGCCATAGTGAAGGAGATTACTACCTGCTCGTCCCAGAACGGAAGCAGTGGGAGCCGTTCGGCGCACAGTGAGTGTGCGCGATCGACCCGGGTGTTGTCAACTTCGTCACCGTCTACGACCCGGCCGGCCGCACAGTCAGCGTGACCGACCGGTCGGCCATAATCAAAAGGCGGTTCGACTCAATCGACCGCATGAAGTCGACGCTCGACCTCATGCGCAACGAGTGCAAGGCACGGCACACGGAGAGCGCGGTCGAAGCACCACGTCGGTCGTCCACACGCCCAGGACCAAGACCAGCTCAGAGCGCGGCATCGACGTTACCGCCTGCGCCGAAGCATCCGGTACAGGAGTTAGCGCATAACCGGCATGATCTCGGACATGCGCCAGAAGGTCGCGAGCTGGCTGTCCGCGAACGACCAGTGCGTGCTCCTGCCTCGGTTCCAGACGTCCGAGACGGTCCGAAAATACGAGGAGAAGGTCATACAGGACGGCACGTCGCGATTGAACGCTCATGAGTACTTCCCGCAGCCAGTTCAACCGGCGCGAGCATCGATGGGCGAGCCTAGCGCGGAGGCTCCTGTGTCGGACTGTGCGGCTGAGATCGAGGCGATAGCTGGTGGACCCTAGCGGTGTCGGCGCACCCGCCACATCTACAGCTCGACTGCGCGCGCGATACTGTCGCAGGCGCACTTCCGCTTTCAGATGTTGCTCCACCACAAGCCCGAGCGCGTCGGCCTCGGCGCTGGTCGAGTGCGAGGAAGCGTACACCTCCAAGACATGTTCAATGTGTGTGGGGAGATCAACCCGACGCTCGGCGGCGGTCGCTTCGACCGAGACGTCAACGCCGCGATGAACATCCTCATGAAGAACTGGCAGTTGCTGCAGCAAATTATCTGCGCTCTGCCTATTGGCGAATCCCGCACCAAGGAGACCAGCCAGCCTAGCCTAGGCTGTAGTCTAGATAGGTATTAATGGCCTCTACAATTAGTTCTCAGGGTCAGTTTCTGAGTAAATCAGTAGATAATCGATGATGGAGCGAGCCTAGGAGACCTGCCGGGCCTAGCTGTAGTCTAGGTATTAGAGTAAGTGTTATAGGCCCAAACAATTGGAAGTGCACTGCAAGTGTATTCACACCGATACGCCCGCGTGCTCGCCTCCGTCTTGTTGGTCTCGTCTAAACAGCCCGCGCAAGAGCGCTCGTCCTACCTACCACCGCACGGGACGAACGCGGCGCCGTCGCCAACGACCTCGCAGCGCGCGCTCGGGTCGGATGGACGCTCGCTCGCTCGCTCGCCTCGATCGCTCTCAGTCGCGGGGTCTTTGCCGCCTGCCGCCACTCCCGCTCGTCTCTACGCCGTCTTCTTCTCCCACTCGTCCAGGCGCTGCTTGAGCTCGCGCGCGTGCATGCGGCGGCCGATGAACTTGAGCACCTCGTCGATGAGGATCACGGGCAGCGAGAAGGCCATGACCACGGCCCACTCGTACATGTCCAGCGGGATGACGCTGAACGTGTCGGCGAGGATGTCGACGTAGAGGATCAGAAAGTGCATGGCGAACGACACCACCATGGCGATCATCAGGTACGGGTTCGCCCAGGGCGGCATGGTCACGAGGCTGCCGTCCTCCGACAGCGCGTTGAGCGCGTTGAGCATCTCGATGGCCACGAGCACCGAGAGCGAGAGCGTCGAGGCCGTGCGCTTGCCCTCCGTGAAGTACCGGCACGGGTCGGACGAAAAGTCCATGCCGTCGAAGTTGTTCACCGAAAAGTCCGTCCACTCGTGGCACTTGGTCCAGTGCGTGAGCTGGTAGAACGTCACGAGCGTGTGGCCGTCGCCCGACGCCTCGTAGTACATGTACCAGTAGGCGAACACGCCGACGCACGCAAAGCCAACGTAGATGCCGACCACCATGTAGCGGAAGAACGTCCAGCGGTTGATGAGCACGTCGTCGCTGCGGCGGGGCGGCTTCGTCATGATGTCCTTGTCCGGCGGGTTGAAGCCGAGCGCCGTCGCCGGCGGGCCGTCCGTCACGAGATTCACCCACAGCAGCTGCACCGGGATGAGGCCCTCCGGCAGGCCGAGCATGGCCGTGAAGAAGATGGCCGCCACCTCGCCGATGTTCGACGAGATGAGGTACCGGATGAACGCCTGCATGTTGTTGTAGATGGCGCGGCCCTCCTCCACCGCCGACACGATCGTCGCGAAGTTGTCGTCGGCAAGCACCATGTCCGAGGCCTCCTTGGCCACCTCCGTGCCCGTGATGCCCATGGCGATGCCAATGTCCGCCTGCTTGAGCGCCGGCGCATCGTTCACGCCGTCGCCCGTCATGGCCGTGACCTCGCCCAGCTTCTTGAGCATCTTGACGAGCTGCTGCTTGTGCTTCGGCTCCGTGCGCGAGAAGACCATGCCGTGGCCGTCCGACAGGTACTCGTTCTGCTTCTCGACCGGCAGCGAGAAGAACTGCGCGCCAGTGAACGAGCGGTGGGAAATGTCGTCGCCGTCCTTGAACACGCCGATCTTGTGGCAGATGCTCTCCGCCGTCAGCTTGTTGTCGCCCGTGATGACGATCACGCGGATGCCCGCCGTGTGGCACGTCTCAATCATCGGGCGAACCTCCGGACGCGGAGGGTCGAGCATGCTGGCCAGACCGACAAACGTCAGGCCCGACTCGATCGAGGCAAAGTTCTCCGTCTTCTCTAGCAGCTTGTGGGCCGGGTGGTGGCGGTCGCCGTCGTACGACCCGAGCTGCGGCAGCTCCTCCTTCTTCGCCAGCGCGAGGCAGCGGAGTGACTTGCGCGCGAGGCTCGACACCTGCGCGAGCAGCACCTCGCGGCCAGCGTCCGTGAGGGGCTTGACCGAGCCGTCGCCCAGCTGGATGCTCGTGCAGCGGTCGATGACGCCCTCCGGCGCGCCCTTGACGAACAGAACGTTCGCGTTGGCCGACGCCGAGCGGGTCGAGCGCGCCGCCTGCTCGCCCTTCGAGCACAGCACCGACATGGACTTGCGGTCGCGCGAGAACTCGAGGATCGCGAGCTTCGTGTGCTGCTGCAGGTACGACTCGTTGCAGAACTGGACGGCCTTGGCCGGGTCCGACTGCCGGAGCGCCTCAAACTGCGCCTGCTTGGCCGGGTCCTCAGGGAAGCCGATCTTCTCGACGAGCACCTTGAGCGCCGCCTCGGTCGGCTCGCCCACGCGCACGTACTTGCCCTCGTTGTACTCGATCGACGACTCGTTGCAGAGCGAGCATATCTTGGCGAGCGACGCCACGGCCGTGAACTTGCCGAGCGGCGCGCCGTCGATCTTGCCGATAGGCGCGTACGTGTGTCCCTCGACGTCGTACGTGACAATGTCCGTCTCGGACTCGCCCGGGTGCGCAAAGGTGACGCAAGACATCTCGTTGGTCGTGAGCGTCCCCGTCTTGTCCGAGCAGATGACCGTGGTGCAGCCGAGCGTCTCGACGGACGGCAGCTTGCGCACGATCGCGTTCTTCTTGGCCATCTTGCGCGTTCCGAGGGCGAGGCACGTCGTGATGACGGCCGGGAGGCCCTCCGGGATGGCGGCGACCGCGAGCGCGACGGCGATCTTGAAGTAGTAGATGCAGCCCTTGAAGACCGTGCCGTGCGCCGGGTCGAAAAAGTTCTTGTAGTTGATGACCCAGACGACGACGCAGATGACGCCGATGACCTTGGTCAGCTGCTCGCCGAACTCGTCGAGCTTCTTCGACAGCGGCGTCGACTCCTCGTCCTCGGCCGCCTCCTGCACCGACTTTTGGATCTTGCCGATCTCCGTCTTCATGCCGATCTGCGTCACGACGCCCTGGCCGAGGCCGTTGACGACGACCGTGGCCGCGAAGAGCATGTTGGTCTTGGCCTGGATGACGCTCTCCGTGCCGGCCGGAAGCGCGTCGATCTCCTTGTTCACCGACGTGCTCTCGCCCGTCATCTGCGCCTGCTCGACGCGGATGGCCGTCGTCTTCATCGAGATGAGGCGCATGTCGGCCGGCACCTTGTCACCCACGCGGATCTCGACAATGTCGCCGGGCACGAGCTCGCGCGCCGGGATGGTCACCATCTCGCCGTCACGCAGCACGCGCGCGTTCTCGGGCTGCAGGTCCTTGAGCGCCTCGAGCGCGGCCTCGGCGTTCGACTCCTGCCACACGCCCACGACCGCGTTGAGCACGAGGATGACGAGGATGACGAGCGGCTCGACGAACGCCGACACGCCCTCCTCCTCGCCGCCCTCGAGCGCGGCGAGCAGGAACGACACGACCGCGGCCGCCAGCAGGATCTTGACCAGCGCGTCGTCAAACTGCTCCAGCACGAGCTTCCACAGCGGCGTGCCCTCCTCCTTGTCCAGCTCGTTCAGCCCGTGGGCCGCGCGCTGCTTCTCCACCGCCGCGCTCGTCAGGCCCGTGTGCTCCGCCACGCCAAAGTGCGCGAGCACCGCCTCCGGCGTTTCCTTCGCGATAGTTAATGGACGGGACAGCAGGTTAGTCGAGTTGTCGCCCCCTTTTTCCGTCGGCGGGTCCTCCCCCCTTCCCTCCTTCCCTCCCTCCCCTCTGTCCCCTAGGAGCATACAGGACGCACCAGCTCGAAGCGGAACTCGTCCGCGTCCCCCATGGCCCTGTCGTCCCTGCCGGCCCTGCGTCGCGAAGCGCCTGCTGATGGATCGTCCGGGACGAGAACTTGTCCCCCCGCCGCCCTTCAAAGCCGAATGAGCAGACAGGAAGGTCGACGTGGGTGCTCTCTCGAGGCCGAAGCGGCGGGCAGGCCGTTTCTGCGATTCAATGGTGAATTGAGTCAACCTCCGCGTGGACGAGATGTTCACAGAACACGGTGTAAGCTACATAGATTGACTTGGATACTGTAAGAGAGGTGAAGTGAAGGAACAGCGTGATTTGGAGCGAGAAGCAGTGGTAATACGACGCGTCTTGAGAATTCTTGGTGTGCGAGGCTCCACGTGGACGCAAGGGCCGCGTCGACGCGTTTCAAGCTCGCGATTCAAGTTCTAGAACGCGCGCGCGCGCGGTTTGACCGGTGGGGCCGCGCCGACCGCCGCGCCGGTCGACAGGGTGACTCCTCTGCTCACAGCTCAAGCGGCCGCGCCCCACCAAGAGCGTAACGCGTCCACACACCCTGCTGCTCGCAGCGCCGCTGATGTCCGGAGTCCGGGTCCTTCTACGATTCAGAAATGAATGGACTGCGATTCAAATCAGCCACGCTCGCGAGTGTCGTCCCCAGCATCGATCGCCGCGCGGACCGGACGGCGGTGCGGACCGGACGGCGCTGCGGACCGGACGGCGCTGCGGACGGCCCAATGCATGTGAAGTAGTGCTCGTAACGGGTCGAGGCGACGCCTCCCCTCGTGGAAGACCACACGGAGCGGCCCCCCCTCCCGGCGGGAGTCCCACAACGGAACAGGCTCGGAAGCGGGCCGTGAGACAGCTCAAGTGCGCAAACCTCCATCTGCGGGCTTCCCGCGCCCGTCCTCCGTGTCGTCCCGCCGTCCGTCAGCGCAACTTGAAGTCGGCGTCCCCCTGGGCCCACGTCCCTGGTCCCCAGGGCCTGGAGTCCAGAGCCATCGGCATCGGTCTCGGGATTGGCATCGACACGCCCGAGTCCGACGCCGCGCACGGCCGCCATTCAGCGAGGACCGTCCGCCCCAGCTTGCCAATCAGCGAGACCGCCGTCCCCATCCCCGCCGAATGATGCATTGATGACATTCGAAAGATCCTGGAAACGGAGCGAGGTGGACGCCTTTTGGACCAATCACCGCGCGATTCGCGGGATTATCGGGCCACACTGCTCTTCCATTGGCAAAAAAATATTGAGAACGCAGGTGCGCAGGCACCCAAGTCACAAGCCACAAGGGAGAGGACCGTCCTTCTTTCTCGGCCTTCTTCCTCCTGGGAATCTGATCGATTGCACTGGAAGCACCCGACGGAGGAGAAGGGAAGAGAAGAGAAGAGCGAGCACCTAGAAGCGCCGGGGCCGCGTGGGTGCGTCTATGCTTACTTAGATCAAGTGCAAATCCTGTCGCGGCCCTCCCTCTCTTTGTAGATTTTCCGAAATGCCAGTTGCGCTCGCCTTAAATTATCCGCCGAGTCGGTTTCACTATAGGAAATAGATCTTCCCCCTGATAACAAATATAATCCGCGTTGTCATATCGTCCCGGTCCACTGACGCCAGCTGTAGTATACGAACCTCAAGTGTCGCCGTTTTTCCCACGTTGGCCGGACAGAAAGAAACCGCCAGGGCATTCGTCCCAAGCCATTTCGTAATTTGGCTGGAGATCCGTATCCGTCCCGTCCGTCCGTCCCCTTTATCCGTCCGGTTGGGATGAAGCAGGCGGCTCCGATGGCGACGACCGAGGGCGGCGCGTGGACGGTGGGGACGCCCCCCGAGACGGCTGCGCGGCTGCTGAAGGTGTCCGCGCACTCGTTCGGCAGCGACTCGCTGGGCCCCGAGGGCGAGGAGGAGGCCTCGGGTCTGCGCAAGCTCGCGTCGCTGCGGTACCTGCGGCGCAAGGTGCGCGGCTGGTTCCGGCCGGCGCACCGCGACACGATCGTGTGCGAGGACGACGAGGAGGCGCTGGGGACCGCCGGCGGACGCAACATCTACGACATTATGCGCTGGGACGACCGCTCGGGCGTGGACGTGGCCAAGTTCGCGCCCATCTCGTCCCCGGGCCGCGCGGACCCGCTGACGGACCCGCTGAAGGACCCGCAGCAGCCGAGCCGCGAGTGCCGCTGGTGCCTCAACTGCTCCAAGTGCTTCCAGCGGCGGCTGAGCAAGTTCGACAACTTCTGCGGCCTCGACTGCCGCACGGCGCACCGCTTCCGCCAGGCCACGTGCAGCCAGGCGCCGCAGCATTTGTGCTTCTACCCGAGCCCGCAGTCGCCCCGCGTGGCCGCGTAGGGGCCCCATTCTCCAGTGTACCAGTACCCAGACGCACCGCATCCGATAGTCGCGAGGCGCGCGGCCGAGCCGATGATATAGAGCCGCCGCCCTCGCCGGTTAGAGCCCGGGGGACGAGCACGAGCCCCCCGGTTTAATTATCACACTGCCAATATATACATCCCCATATGTAACACATGCAGTGTCCATTGTGTATCGGCCGCCGTCCCCTGGACCGCATCGAGGGGGTCCCATCGTGGGGGTCCCATCGTGGGGGTCCCATCCATTTTGGGGGCCGCACGCATGCTGGAGATCCCCCCGTCCGCAGCGGCCGCGAAAGGAAAGGCGGAGACGCAAACGGGGATGTGTGTTTGATTTACGAGTATCGCACGGGTTCTGATATCTTATCCGGCATCCGGATATTAGAGATCGTTTCACTTGCCTACACTCGTATACTTGACGTAATCCGGATACCAGCACATCTCGTCCCACTGAAATCCGGATACTAGCGCATCGCCCTGTTCCCGTGTCGCGGAAGCGGTGTACTGTTCCCTTGTGAATACAGCGCCCTCTCTCAAACCTGATCTCCTTCTCTTCCTTCCCCCTCGTCGTCCGCCCGCAAGCACAAGCAAAGCGCGTCCGGATCCCGGATCCGCCGTCATCCCCGCCGCCGCTCGCGTCCTTCTGTCGCCCTCATCCGCGTCCAAGCCGCGTCCTAGAGCGCCATGGTGGCCGCCAACAAGATCGTCGTGTGCGACAACGGCACGGGGGTGCGTGTCTGTCCCTGCGTCCGCCGAGACCGCGTCCTCAAGCGTTGAGACCGACCGGCCGCTCACTCTGACTCTCTATATGTGTCTCTGCATTGTAATGCTGCCCTGCCGTCCCCGTCCAGTTCGTCAAGGCCGGGTTCGCGGCCGAGAACTTCCCCAAGTGCATTTTCCCGTCGCTCGTGGGCCGGCCGACGCTGCGCGCGGAGGAGGCGGTGCAGACGGACATCCTGCTCAAGGACGTCATGTTCGGGGACGAGGCCGCGGCCGTGCGGTCGAACCTGGAGATCTCGTACCCGGTGGAGAACGGCATCGTCAAGAACTGGGACGACATGGAGAAGCTGTGGGACTACACGTTCCGCGAGCGGCTGGGCATCGACCCGGCCGCGGGGCACCGCATCTTGCTGACGGAGCCGCCTTTGAACCCGAAGCGCAACCGCGAGAAGCTGGTCGAGATGATGTTCGACAAGTACGGCTTCGAGGGCTGCAACATCACGACGCAGGCCATGCTGACGCTGTACGCGCAGGGCATCGTGACGGGCGTGGTGATCGACACTGGCGACGGCGTGACGCACGTGGTGCCCGTGTACGAGGGCTACGTGCCGCAGCACCTGATCTGCCGGCTGGACGTGGCCGGCCGGCACATCACGCAGTACCTGATCAAGCTCATGCTGCTGCGCGGCTACGCGTTCAACCGCACGGCCGACTTTGAGACGGCGCGCCAGATGAAGGAGAAGTGGTGCTACGTGGCCTACGAGCCGGCGGCCGAGCGCAAGCTCGCGCTCGAGACGACCGTGCTCGAGGAGACGTACGAGCTGCCGGACGGCCGCGTCGTGCGGCTCGGCCGCGAGCGCTTCGAGGCGCCCGAGGCGCTCTTCAACCCGAGCCTGATCGATGTCGAGGGCGCCGGACTCAGCGACATGGTCTTTGACATGTGCATGAAGGCGGACATTGACCTGCGCACCGAGTTCTTCAAGAACATTGTGCTCTCGGGCGGCTCGAGCATGTACCCGGGCCTGCCCAGCCGGCTCGAGAAGGACATCAAGGACCGGTACCTCACGGACGTGCTCAAGGGCGACAAGGCGCGCCTCGGCAAGTTTCGCCTGCGCATCAACGACCCGCCGCGCCGCAAGCACCTCGTCTTTCTGGGAGGCTCCGTGCTGGCCGACGTCATGAAGGACAACGACGACTTTTGGCTGCTCAAGAAGGACTACGACGAGCAGGGCCTGCGCATCCTCGACAAGCTCAAGTAGCGGCCGACCGACTGACTGACTGACCGACTGACCGGACCGGACGGACAGCCGCAACGTGGGGACGAAGCGAGCGACGAGCTACAGACGGAGAGCCAAACTTGACCGCGTTGAAGTGGCCGCGCGTGATTTTTCACCAATAAACGATCGTTAAAATGCATTTCTACGCTTTTTCAGCGAATCAAAAAACAAAATTATGACAATGTACCCACCGCCACTTTCTATTATAATATCCGCTACATTACACTACTAATTCAATTATTGATCTTTTTCTTTGGCCGAGAGAGCGATGCGGACGCCGGCCGGCCCCAAGTCCCCGCTGCGGACGGACGCGCCGGCCGCGGCCGAGCGGCTGCGCGTGCAGCGCCTGGGGCGCCGCGAGCTGTCGTTGGGCGCGACGCTGCGGCGGCTGCGGCGCTCCGTGCAGCGCTGCGCGTTCGTGGCCATCGACACGGAGCTCGGCGGCCTCTCCTGCCTCGACCAGTGCGTATCCCCATCCCATCCCATCCCGTCCCGTCCCCTCGTGCGGACCGGACCGGACCGGACCGGACGAGGATGAGGACGCGGACGAGAATGAGGACGAGGACGAGGACGCGGACGAGAGGACTGACGGCGTGTCGTGCGCGCGGTGGGGACGGCGACTCACAGGCCGCGGCCGAGCGTCATGGACGCCGTCGAGACGCGGTACGCGCAGCTGCGGGCGAGCGCGCAGCAGTTCCCGGTCGTCGAGTTCGGGCTGAGCGTCTTCTCGTGGGACGCGCGCGCGCGCGGCTTCCGCGTCGAGACGTTCGCCTTCCCCATCTTCCCGGTCGCGCACGAGCCGACGGACCCGCACCAGCCGCACTTCGCGGCCGAGGGACCCCCCTCGTCCGCAACCTCGTCCGCAACCTCGTCCGCAACTCCGGCGTCCGCAACCTCGTCCGCAACGGTTTCGTCTGCACCTTCGTCCGCAACTACGGGGTCCGCACCTCCGGGGTCCGCAACTCGTCCGCAGCTGCCGGACCGGCGGTTCCTGCTGCAGGCCAAGTGCCTGCAGTTCATCCGCGCGCACGGGTTCGACCTCAACCGGTGGGTGGACGAGGGCGTCGGGTACCTGTCGCACCAGGAGCAGCGCGAGCTGTGCCAGGAGCTGCAGCTCGTCCCCCCGGGCGCGGTCAAGCTCGTCCCCGTCTCGGCGGGGGGCCCCGGGCCGCCCGAGCTCGTCTCGCCCGAGCTCCAGGCCGCCATGGACGCCGTCGCGCGCCAGGTCGCCGCCTGCGTCTCGGCGTTCCCGTCCGCGGCCGACGCTGCGGACCATCGCGCATCCCGACGCGGCCGCCGTCGTCCCTCCTCACCCGGTCGTAACGACGGGGGCGAGGCGGAGGACGGGTCCGAGGACGGGGACGCGTCCGCGGACGGCGACTCCCGCGCCGGGATGCGCGAGGTGCGCGCGTTGAAGCGCTTCTTGACGACTCCGCTGCGGTCCGCGGGCCCGGCGACGTCCCCACCGCCCAGCGGGCCGTGTCCCGCGGTCCTCACGGAGCCGCTGGCCCCGTTCCGCCGCCACGCCGTGCTCCGCCACGTGCAGACGCAGTTCCCGTCCGCAGTCGTGCTGGACTGCCCGGTTGATAATGAGGACGCGGCCGGCGGTGGCGGTGGGGACCACCAGCAGCATGGAGGAGGAGCGTCGACGCCGTGGAGACGGCGCGTCCGCGTGCTCGTGCCGACGTCCCCAAGCCAGCAGGTGGCGCTGCTGCTGGCGGCGTCCCAGCTGGCGGACGGCGCGCGGCGCGAGCGCCACGCCCAGCTCGTGGGCTTCACGGCCGTGTTGGACCTCGTCGTGGCCGCGCGCAAGCCCGTCGTGGGCCACAACATGCTGCTGGACCTGCTCCAGTGCTTCGACAAGTTCCACGCGCCGCTGCCGGCTCGCTGCGCCGCCTTCCAGGCCCAGCTCTTCGACTGGCTCTGCAATGGCGACGGTGTGGACGGCGGCCTTGGCTCGCCACCGTCCTCATCCAGCAGTACGAGCAGTACGAGCGGTCCCCACGTCGGCGTCGGCGGGGTCTTCGACACCAAGGAGATGGTCGCGGCCGCCATGCAGACCGTGGACGCGTGCTCGGCGCTCGTGCAGCCCCACTCTGCGCTCGAGCACTGCTTCTCGGTGTTGTCCGGCCCGCCCTTCGTCGGTCCGCGCGTGCTCCTGGACGCGGACGACGGCTCCAGCGTCAGCAGCAGCAGCAGTAGCAGCCACCGGTCCCGTCCGCAGTCTCCGCCGTCATCCCCTTCGTCCCAATCGCCCTCCTCTCCGCGGGTGAAGGCGCACCAGGCCGGCTACGACGCCTTCATGACCGGCTGCGTCTTCCTGCGCGTGTGCGCGGCGCTGGGCGTCCCGAACGCGGCCGTCGCGGCGCTCGGAGACGCGTCGGCGTTCGCCAAGCTGCCTCCTGGAGACCGCGCGATGCTCGAGCGGCTGAGGAACGCGCTGCACCTGAGCCACCTGCTGCCGGCCACGCGGCTGACGCTGCCCGGTCCGTTCCCTGGCGACGTGCGGACGCCTCCGCGCTCGCGCTTCCTGCGCTTGAGGCTCACGCGCACGTTCGCCGGCTCGGCGCTCCGGAGCTTCCACGTCAAGCAGTGCCTGTCGCTGGCGCTCGACGTGCCTGTAAGCCGGCTCGACGTGCACTGGGAGGGCCACCAGTGTGTGTACGTGGCGCTGCCGACGCGCGAGGACGCGGACGAGCTGCTCCGGCTGCGCGCAGAGGCCAAGGAGGCGGTGGGGAGCGCCAGGGACCCCATGCCGTCCATCGGATGCGTCGACGTGGAGCGATGTGGGGACGAGAATGAGGACCAAGCTGGTGAGGATGAGGACGAGGGTGAGGACGAGCGTGGTGGGGACAGGTGGGGAGAGCGTCGCTGGCGCCGCGCGAGCGCTGAGAACGAGTGGGTCGCGCGCAAGCGCCCGGCCAGCGGAACGCGTTGAAGCGGCAGCGCTTGACGTGAAATTTGACAACATTTCACGATAAAACCAGCCAGATGTGAAATTCGGCGGCATTTCACGAAAATACACCCGAGTTGTGGAAAAAAATTGGTAGAATTTTGCGAGAACACCAGACAGATGGGACAATTTTTACGAAATTTCACGATAACAAACACACAATAACAAAAAAGTGAAAGCGCCTTATTTGGGGTTGTGTCGGGCCTGAACATGCCGCGACCATAGATAAGCTTAACTACTAGCAGAGGCTTCCTTGCGACGACCGGGCTGCAGCAGGTCTAGAGCGCGAGCGCGGCCGCCGACGCCGCGTTCATCCGGCACGACACCTCGAGGAACATGGCGTCGTCGCTGGACGAGGCCGCGGCCTTGGCGGCGTTCAGCGCCTGGTCCGCGCCGTCCGCGAACGCGCTCAGCGGGTACAGGAACGTCACGGCCTGCGCGTCGCCCTTGGCCAGCAGCGTCTGCGCGCTGTCGCCCACGCGCACGTCGAACAGCGCGCCGGACGCCAGGCCCTTGCGGATGCTGCTCATGTCGGCCACCGAGCGCTTCGTCACCGCGTTCTTCTCGTCCTTGACCGTCAGCAGCACCTGATTCTTCTCCACCCACAGGCTCGTCAGCTTCTCGTACAGACGCGACGTCATCGACTTGCTCGACGACAGCGACGGCGCCGCGTCGGCAGCAACGTCGTCCACGTCCTCCATGTCCGAGTGGCCAAAGTCGTCAAACCAGCTGCGCGCCGGGTCCATGGCGGAAGCGGCGCCCGCGAGCGGGTCGTCCACCGGGTACACGAACTCGTCGATCGGGTCGGAGCTCGTCAGCGTCTCGTGCTTGGGCGAGTGGCACAGGTCCGACGAGTCCGTCACGTCCGACGCGGCCGAGGGAGAGTTGGGCTTGGCCTCGGCAGCCTCCTCTTCCTCCTCCTCCTCCTCCTCCTCGTCCTTGTCCTCCTTCTTCTTCTTGCCGTCCGCGCTCACCGCCACAGCAGCGCCAGCGACCGCCGTCGTGGCCGCCGTCGTCCACGAGTTGATGTCCTGGAACTCCTCCCACGACGTCTTCTCGAGGCACGCCACGATCCGAGAAGCAATGCTCATCTGCGACAGCTCCTTCGTCGGGTGCGCGCCAAACATCGACGAGAACGCGCTGCCGTTCGTCACTGTCGGGACCGCAGGCGTGTTGCCGCAGAACGTCATCGAGAACATGACGGCCATCATCATCGCAAGGTTCTTCTTGGCCGCATGCATCTCATGGTGGCTTGTCGGCGCAGGAGCAACAGTCGAGGGCGGAACGTATCCAGCGAACGGGTAGTCATCCAGACCACTCAGCAGGTCCTCGGCCGCGACCTCGGCGATGTCGTCCAGACCCTCCAGGCAGTCGGCCCAGTTCTCCGACAGCGAGCTCGTCAGGTCGATCGTGTTGATGCCGTCCATCGCCACGTCCAGAACCTCGCCGAACACAGGCTCCTGCTTGATCACCACGTCGTTGGTCTCGACGACGCTCACGGGCTTCTCGTCAGCAACAGGAGCGGCAGCCTCCACGTCCAGCGAGCTCAGCTTCTGCTTCAACTGCGTGCTCTCAACGGCCATGGCGTTCAGCTTCTCCTGGAGCAGCTTGAGCTCGCGCTCCTTCTCGTGGAGCTGGTCCTCCAGCTGCCCGACGTACGCCTTCTTGCGTTCGCGGTGCAGCTGCGCCGACATGCGGTTGCGGATCAGGCGGCGCTTCTTCTTGGCCTCCTTCGAGTCAGGGTCCAGGTGCTCGAGCTGCGCCTCCATCGCACGCAGGCGCTCCTCGCCCGACGGGTCCAGCTCCGCCGTAAGCGACGTCAGCATGCTCATCGACAGTGACGACGCCTTCTTGGGGGCGGCCGACGGGGATGCCGCCGCCGACGGCGACACCACGACCGACGTCGTCTTGCCCGTCTTCATCTTCTTGAGCCTGTCGTTGCCCTCCTCCTCGTCCATCGAGGCGTCCTCGTCCGCGTCCGACGAGCCAGCAAGGTCCGAGGAAGCCTCCATCAGCGCAGGCGTGGTCGTCGAAATGGTCTTGCGCTTGTCACGGCGCGCGTTCACGACGTCGCGGCGGGCCGCGCGCTGTGCCTTGCTGGCGTCCACCGGGGCCGGCGACGCGGCCGTCGCGTCCACCACCTCCACCTTGACGAGGCGCTGCTTGTCCACGACGGCGGCCTCCGCCGCCGCGTCCGCGGCCACGGGCGGCAGCCGGATCTGGTTCACGGGCTGCACCTCCGTCTTGACCTTGACGGCCCCGGCCGACTGCGCCGCCGCGGCGTTCTGCCAGATCGTGCGAATAAAGTCCGTCATCTTGTGTGCTCTCTCTCTGTAGTAGTCGTAGTCGTAGTCGTAGTCGTAGTGTCGCTAGTTCTCAGACCGCCAATGCTGCTGCGCTGCTCTATGATCGACACCTAAACTGTGCCTGTGCCAACATGAACCATTAGCACCCTTGCTCATACGGGAAAGTCCAGCAGCCGGCGTCTCCCCCCCCTCGCAGAGCGCCGTAGAGCTCCACAAAAAGGGTCACCGACGCCGCGACACACCGCCGCCATACACGCAGAGCGAGCGCTCACCTGGACGTGCGTGCTCTCGTCGCTCGGATACCAAAGGGGGCGCTCGCGTCCGCTGCGGTCTCCTCCCTCCCTCGCGCCGTTTTCTGTTGTGGCCTGGCGCCGGACGAGCGAGCGAGCACTCGACACCTTTCCTCTTGTTTTTGTTGCTCGTTTTCGCCTGGCGTCAAACGGGCAGGCGAGTGAAAAAACCTCAGAGGGAACCCTACGCGCATGATTCCCCTACCCGCTCCCGCCCGTCTCTCTCTTCTCGAGAGAGAAGACAGACGCGCGGATATGATTCGGAGAATCCATCTAGCGATTAGGGTTCTAGAAGCAGACCAGCGAGGTTTTTTAGCAGGAGGGATCGGCTTCTTTCTATACATTTCCAACGTCTTTTTCGCTCGGTGCACTGCGCTGCTGCACGGCGAGCGACAGCTGGGGCGTGCGCCGGGATCCAAGGGCCGAGTCGGAAAGATCCTTCCACGTGAACGCATAGCCAGTGATTTCCGCTCGACCGTTGTGTGCCCTGCCCCGAGCGACCCGCATGGAGCGGCTCCAGGACGCTCCACCCTTATCAGATCGGTGCAGACGCTCCTCCTGCCAAACATTTTTTGGCGGAGTGGCGTCGAAAAGCGACAGGGTGAACTACAACCTGCAAGTGCGAACACACCTGGCTCGGGTAGTGCCACCAGATGGTTTTCCAAGTCACAAGAGTTTTCCCCTTTGATGCAGCCATCGGGAGTCCGGATTCGGGAGTGATGGTTGTAGCGTTGTAACGGGGTTTGTCTCGCAGACTGTATGGTGAATCTCACTCTCGGTGCTTCCCCCCAGCTGTCGTCCAATTGCGATGCAACCGCACGCCTTTCTTGACTTGTTGGCCGCTGATTGGTCAAGCTCCCACCTGGTCCAAACGTCAACCAAGATCTTGTCTGTCTGATAACTTGGCGTCCAGTTCTCAGAAACTGGCGAGAACCGTTGGGCACTTGGGCACTGGCGCCACCATGGTGATGGCTGTCTGCCGCTTCGAGCCGATGCCTGGTGGACTGTATGGTCGGCCTCCCCATCATGAGAGAAGCGCTCGTTGCGCTCGCCTTCCGCCGGCCTCGCCGCGGTCCTCGCGCCACTTGGGACACCCGAACCGAGCGACATGCGACTCGCATGGTGCGAGGAAGTTCCTCAGGAACGGTGCTTTACCGAGACCAGCACGTTGGTATGGAGGAGACCAGGACGTTGGCACGGACGAGACCAGCACGATGGTATGGAGGAGACCAGGATCTCGCTGTGTGGGTCCGTCCTGCTGTGACGAAGAGATTTGCTCCGACGGTCTCTGCAGAGACCACAGTAATGCGCCATGGACGCACTCGCGTCAGCGGAATTGCTGCCAGCCGACGCGCAGAGCACGGCCAAGATTCGCCGCATGGCGCTCGTAAGCGCATGCCTGTGGTGCTCCGTGTCTTTCGGAGCCTCTTGCCGATCGCTTTGCATCAACTGGGCTTGCGCGCGGACAAAGCCGATGCCAATACACTGTAGCGCAGCATCGAGAGAAGTTGGATCGGCGCGCTTGAAGGAAGCATCTCTATCGCGTTCGCCGCCAACAGACTCGGTCGTCGCCGCTTTCCATGGCGACCGATCGCGAAGGACCTCGGCCGCTCGTACATTGCCGCCGCACGCTGAGGCTGGCGCAGCCGTCGCTCGCCTGTGGCACTGTTGTAGCGACCAGTAACTGGACACCATCCTGCTCGTCCGCTGCACAGTTGCTTCCTGCATCTCGGCCACGCTTTGGTGTTCTGAACAGCAATCTCTTTAAAACTAGTGGACCACATCACATTTCACCAAAAACACTAAAGTAGTGTTCAAACGCAAGTCCTGACCTAATATAACGTCTAAAACACTATTCATGCGTTTTTGAACCGCTCGCTGCCTCCCTTTCCCGTTCTCCTGCACGGCGCCGACGGATCCGGCCGCTCGACCGGCAGGACGCTGCTCGCCGCCCGCCCGCGCCCCTCCCCTCCGCCCGCGCGCCTTCCCTTCCCGCTCGCCTGTAGCGCGGCTTCTGCGCTCGGGTCGCGGCCCTCCACACGCCCTCCAGTGTCCACGCGCCGCTCTGCAGACGCGAGCTGATACCGTGGATGGAGCAGCCAGACAGCGGCGTCGGCACCGACCTGGTGCGTTCGCGCGCGCGTTCGTTCCCTTACGCTGGATGGTGCCGTTTAGCGCTCACGAGTGGGCGCCGCAGCCGAGCCCGTCGGCGCCCGCGGCGCCGTCGACGAACCCGTTCCGGAACGCGCTGCACAAGTTCCAGCAGAAGAAAAAGGACAAGGCCGGGCTCTCGAGCGCGGCCACCACGGGCTTCTTCTCGCGCGGCGGCAAGGGGGCTCACAGCAAGAGCCAGGCGCTGCCCGGGTCCGTCAAGCAGGTCTGCGGCGGCCAGTTGCCGCCCGTGTGGGCCACGCCGCCTCGGTGCGTTCTCCGTTGCAGATCAATGGTCGCGGCGGATTCATGCTGACTGAGGGAGCCGTGTGTGTGTTACTGTCTCCCGCGTGTGCCCATTAGCAAGGTGTCCTCGCCTGGTGACGGGTTGTCACGGTCGATCGGCGACCTGGAAGCGGGGGATGACGACGACGAAGACGACGAGGACGACGAGGACGACGAGAACGCGCTGTCCAGGTCGCTGGATGAGACGTACTTGGCTCACACAGGAGCCGCCCGAGACCGCACGCAGTCCTCGTCCTCGTCCTCGTCGGCTCAGCAGCACACGCCACAGAAGCACCACGCCGTGGGTCAGACAGGTGCCGGAGCCCGCAGTCCGCGTGGCAGCGGCTCCGCGCCAGCGACCGCGCGCTTGGCTGCATCGTCCAGGAACGCGTCCGGGAACCTGCGATTCGAGCAGTTCGAGCAGATGCTGCAGAAAGACGTGGTAGAGCTGGAAGCGCTGCGCAAGCTCAGCTGGAACGGCATCCCGTGGGACCACCGACCAACGGCGTGGCGGCTTCTACTGGTATGGCAAGCGCTTCATTGGGACTACTGAGCGTAAGGGGATGACTGACTTGGTGGTGCGCCTTGTCAGGGGTACATGCCGCCCAAGCAGGACCGACGCGCGGCCATGCTGGACCGCAAGCGGCAAGAGTACCGAGACTTACTGCAGCAGTACTACTACATCCCCGACACGGACCGCGGGTCTCGCGAGCAGACCACGCTGCGCCAGATCCTCGTTGACATCCCGCGCACGAACGCGGACGTCAAGCTTTTCCAGAACGAGCGCATCCATCAGGTGCGTGGGGTTATGTGTGCCCCGTTCACTCCAGGGTTCACACTCGCTGACCGAACGCCATGATGCTGATATTTCAGTGCATGGAGCGGGTGCTCTACACGTGGGCGATCCGGCACCCGGCCAGCGGCTACGTCCAGGGCATCAACGACCTCATGACTCCGTTCCTCGTCGTGTTCCTCTCGGAATTTGTCGGTAGGTAACTGCGCGTCGTGGACCGTAGTGTTCGGAATCCTGGCGCTGACATTTCGACCCTGGACATGCAGACAACCCGCAGATGTGCGACCTGTCGTCCGTCTCGGATGAGAGTCTGCAAATCGTGGAGGCAGACACGTACTGGTGCCTGACCAAGCTGCTGGACGACATCCAAGACCACTACACGTTCGCGCAGCCGGGGCTGCAGCGCATGGTGCAGCGCATGGAGGAGCTCGTGCACCGATGCGACGCCGACCTATTTAAGCACATTGTGGAGAAGGAGAGCGTGCAGTTCGTGCAGTTCGCCTTCCGGTGGATGAACTGCCTGCTCATGCGCGAGGTGCCGCTGCACGCGATCGTGCGGATCTGGGACACGTACCTGTGCGAGGACTCTGGCTTCGAGAGCTTCCACGTGTACGTGTGCGCCGCGATCCTCATGACGTTCGGCGAGAAGCTCAAGGCGCTCGAGTTCCAGGACCTCGTCATGTTCCTGCAGAGCCTGCCGACCAAGGACTGGGCCGAGGACGAGATCGACCCGCTGCTCTCGCGCGCCTTCATCCTGCAGACGTACTTTGCCGACGCGCCGAGCCATTTGTCGTGACGGCGGCCAGGCCGCAGCGGGCCGGCCGGCCGCCTGGGCGAGCGAGGGACACACACGGACAGATAAAGCAATTGCACTGCGGTTGTTTTGTCGGTGCGAGCCGAGGCGTTCTCGAACGCGACAGTCTCTCGACAGTGGCGGTCAACCCGGGTTGACGACACACTGGGGTTCAGTTCAACGCGGTCAAGCTGGCTGGAGTCACGAGAGGCCGTGAGAACGTTCTGGCGCGGGCGACGTGTCCATGGCGAGGTGTGCGTCAACCCAGCACTGGAGATCCCGTCGTGAGCATTCACGCGGCTCGGTTGGCGGTGACGTGGGGCGGCGCGGCGTGACGCGGGCGGGTCATGCGTAAATTCTTGTTGCGCACATGCAGAGCCATGATGGCGGCTGATGCGCATTCTCAGGGAATGCGCGATCTCGGCAATGACGTCGCTATAGATCAGACTGTTTGCCCCCTACCCCTTCGGTGCTTGTCCAATCACCGTGCAGCCGTTGTAGCTCGTCACAGTTGTCGAAAACCTGCAAAAGAGAGTACCCAGGCGCATTGTTCTTTGTATTCATTCATGCCAACAATTTGATATCACAGTCTGTTCCACATAACTCTTTAACAAACAAAAACATGCTATTCACGAATACTATCCTTCCTCACAGGCACAAAGTTTGAAAACCCATCCACCGGACGAAGCTTCTGTGAAAGTTCTTGTTGCGCTCACCCTTGGGCTTCTCGAACCACCGCGGCGCTAAAGTATACAGTTCCCAAGTCAAACGCGTCGCGCCTTCCAAAATGCATGCAGGTGGTGCCGAGCACAAAGGACGCTCGCGGCCGCCGGCGGCGCCACAAGGAACGCTCGCTCTTCATCCCCAAACGCGGAGGAGGAAGCGCCGGAGAAGACGCGCACTGGAGCCCGTCCGCGCTCTGTTATAGAGCGAGAGAGCCGAGCTTGAGGCGAGCCTTACACCTAGCTCACAGTACATACACAGTGTGCTCGTCGCCACTCTCCAACTGGCCGCCTGGTGCTCGACACGCTCGGGTAGTGAGTGCCACCTGCTCCGACCGCCGCGACTGGGAACCAAGCGCGCGCTCGCTCGCGCCGCCTCTGTCCCTTTGGCGCCCCGCTCTTCGCTTCCCCCCCACACAAACACACACACAGTCTTCGGCTCGACCCGCATGCCCGCTTCGCCCCGCCCCGGCCTGATCCAACCGACCGATGAGGAAAGAACCAGAGCAACAACAGCAACAGCAGCAGCAGCGACAGCGACAGCAGCGACAGACGCGGTGAGCTTCGCGGCGCGCAAGCAGCTGCAGGACAAGGCGCAGAGCCTGCTGCGAGGGCTCGAGCACGTGCAGCGCTGCGCCGCCGGCGACGCGTGCGGCCGCGCGCTGTGCCACTCGACCAAGCGCCTGCTGCGCACGTACGCGACCCACGAGTGTGCGCGCCGCTCCTCGCCGGCTGCCGACTGCCGCGTCTGCCGCCTGTGGCAGTTCCTGCTCGCCGAGAAGCGCAGGAATATGGACGCCACCACCGCCGCCGCCTCGGCCGCCGCCGTTGATGATGCTAGCGGCGCGAGTATGCGACCGCTTCCGCCGGTGGTGCGGCCGGTCTGCGGACTCTCGGCGCTCGCTCGGCGCCTGGCGACGCGCTCGGCGCCCATTTCCATCCGCCGCCGCGTGCTCGTGGCCGCCAGGGAAGCGGCCGCCTCGCACCGGCTCTGACCCGCCGCTGCAGGCCTGAAAGGGACGCGGAGACGCAAGGCGGGGGGAGGTGCAGCTTTAGTGCGCGTAGTATCTAGGAGACGACCGAATGAATCCGACGCCTGCGTTGGACTGGACGGAGGGGGGACGAGCGCGTTGCTGCCCCCCTTCGCTCCATGTTGCTGCCACCCAATCCTCCTCCTTCACGCGCGCTTAGAACAGCCCAAGCTCTCGGAACCTGCTCATCAACGCCACCGCCATCAAAGCACGAGTCAGTCTCTCTCTCTCCATCCATCACTATCCCTCACTGCATGGGGGGACGGACGCACTTGCGCTGCTGGGCGTCCGCGAGCTCCGCCAGCGCCTGGGCGAGCGCCGGGTCGTCGTGATAGAAGAGCAGCGCGCGCTGGAACTCGCGCACGTCGACGCCGCGCTCGTCGCACACGCGCGCCGTGCGCTCGCCCGAGCGCGCCAGGTACTGCCTGGACAGCTCCTGCTGGAAGGCGGCGGGCTCGAGCGGCGGCCGCAGCGCGCGCAGCTCGGCCACGAGCGCCTCCATCTCGCGCGTGAGCGCCGGTACGAGCTCCTGCATGACGCGCACGGCCGCGTCGGCGCCGAGCGCGGGCCGCTCGTCCGGCAGCCGGCGCGCCGCCGCGGCCGGCACGAGCGGCTCGCGCGAGCCCGTGCACAGCCAGCGCAGGCGCCCGAGCTTGCGCACGAACTCGGCGATGGCGTCCGCCTCGGCGACCGACACGGCGCCGGCCGGGCCCGCGCCGCGCAGCTCGCCGCGCGCGAGCCGTTCGAGTGCCTCCTGCACCTGCGCCTTGGTCACGTAGTGGTTGCGGAAGACGGCGTCCTGCACCTTCTCAAGCGTCGCCTCGAAGCGCAGGCTCATGTCCAGCGCGCGCTGCTCGGGCGACGGCCGGAAGCTGCCGGCCGCCTGCTGCGCCTCGGCCGCGAGCGACCGCTCCAGGTCCTCGAGCAGGCGGCCCGCGAGCACCGACATGTTCTTGTCGATCTCGTCGTACAGCCGCAGCAGCGCCGTCACGTTCTGGATCGGGTTCACCTTGTACCCGCTCTTGCTGTCGCCCTCGCCCTCGCTCTCGGTGGGCGCGGCCTCGCTCTCGGTGGGAGCGGCGGCCCCGAGCGCGAGCGCCGACGCGGCGGCCAGCGAGCCCGCCACGGACCAGGCCGCGTGCTCGAACGGCCGCCGCTCCTGCGCGGGTTTTACGCTTGCCACCCCGCGCGCGCCGTGCCCGCCTCCGCTGTTATATAGAGGAGCGAGCGCGCGGGCCGAGAGACGCGCCGCCGCCGCCGTCCGCAGCCCTGCGGCCCTCCGCACCGCCATCCGCGCCGCCATCGTCGCCGCGTATCAAAGTGGCGTGATGGGTGTCTTTGCGGCGCGTGCGCTCTTGTTTCTGATTCCAGTGTAGAATATATCCGGTATCCGTATAATAGTCGTTACTATTAGAAGAATCGAGTGTATATGTATCAGAAATCCGGATACATCCTAGCGTATAGTTCCACCTGATTCTGATTCAATCGCCGACACCACCCCACCAACCAACACCAAGCGCTCCCGCATCTCCTCATCGAGTGTATCTCTCTCCTTCCTCCTTCCCCTTCACTCCCCACCCGTGGCAAGATGACGACGGCGCCGCCGAAGCTGCTGCTGGGCTCCGAGGCCGTGTGCGAGGTGCGCCTGCACCCGCTGGTGGTGTTCCAGATCCTGGACCGCGCGCAGCGGCGCGCCGAGGACCAGGCGCGCGTGATCGGCTCGCTGCTCGGACGCGTCGAGAACGGCGTGTGCGAGGTGACCAACTCGTTCGCCGTGCCGCACCTGGAGAGCGCGGACGAGGTGGCGGTCGGCAAGGACTTCCACACGCAGATGTACGAGCTGCACCAGCGTGTGAACGAGAACGAGGTGCTCGTGGGCTGGTACGCGACCGCGAGCGGGAGCGGGAGCGCGGCCGCGCTCGTGGACGAGCACGCGAGCCTCATCCACCAGTTCTACAGCTCGGTCTGCGAGCAGCCCGTGCACCTCGTCGTGGACGCGCGCCTGGCGCAGGACGCGCTGCAGGTCGCCGCCTTCCTCGGCTCGCCGCTCGAGCTCGTCGACGCCGGGCTCGCGCCCGCCAACCAGTTCAAGCAGATCCCGCTCGCCCAGAAGATCTCGGACCCCGCCGCCATCGCGCGTGCGTCTCCTTCCATCTCCATCTCTACCTCATGCGCTTGATACCGAGGCTCTGACGCGTCTTGTGACCGCGCAGTGAACGCGATGCTGCCGGCGGCTGAGGACGAGGCCGCGCACGAGGCGACGGCGCTGCCGAACGAGCTGGCGGCGCTCGAGGCGGCGATCGAGCTGCTGTACGAGCGCCTGGAGCGCGCGAGCGCGCACGCGAGCGCCGTCGTGGCGGGCCAAGCGCCCGCGGACGCCAAGCTCGGCCGCGAGATGGCGGACGCGCTTGCGTCCGTGCCGCAGATCCGCGCCGAGCAGTTCGACCAGCTGCTCAGCGGCGGCCTGCAGGACCTGCTCATGGTCTCGTACCTCTCGGGGCTCACGCAGGCGCAGCTGTCCATGGCCGAGAAGCTCATCAACTCGTAGGCAGGCAGGCGTCTTCGAGGGAGGTCTGATGAGCTGACACGCCGGCCGGCTAGACGTACGTGACGTGGAAGAGCAGGCACTCCTCGTTCTCGTCCGTGGGCTTGTCGTTAATAAACAGATACATGGCTTCGTCCGTCAGCGTCTGCTGCGTCTGCATCTGCGTCTGCATCTGCTTCCTGCTCGACGCATCGACGACAACAGCAGGAGAGAAGACCAGTCGAAGGAAGACGCGGCCATGCGCTGGCACGCGCAGCTCGCTCTCGCGCGGCGCCATGCGCAGCGGAGCGCTCGAGCGCAGCACGACCACCTGCGGCTCGTCCCACGGGTTGGCGTACGCGATCTTCTTCTGCGCGCCGGCGGCCGCCGACACGGCCAGCGCGAACGTCTTGGTCGCTCGCGGCGGCGCCAGCGTGACGCGCACGCTCCAGGCGCCGACGAGCTCGCGCCGCTCCACGTCCACGAGGTTCACGAGCACCACGTCGGTCGATGCGGGCGGCGCGGCCGCCGTGGAGACCGCGGCAGTTGGGAGGACGCCGCGCTTGCCGACCGAGCAGTACGCCAGCTCGATGCGGTTGAACGCTCGCGGCGCGAGCTGGAAGACTCGGGACGGCCGGAACTGCGCGTGCTCGGCGTCCTTGGCGCGCGTGAAGCACTGTACGAGCCGACGGCCAGCTCCATGTGGTCCTCCTCCGTCACTGTCGTCGTCGGGCGTGCGGATGACGAGCTCGCTAGTGGCGCGCTGGCCGGCTACCGCGTGCGCGTCGACGCGCAGCCGCGACTGCACGCGCACCTGCCACGTCTCGAGCACCTTGGCGAGGCACCTGTCGCCGTACAGCACGACGTGGAACTGCTCGAGCGACGGGTACTCGCCCACGCGGCACTTGAAGCTCACGACGCTGTCCTCCGCGCCGTCCACGTCGACACCGCCGCTGCTGCTGCTACTCGTACCGGTCAGGGTGTCCACGGCGACGCGCGGGTCCATGCACACGAGGAAGGCGCCAGGAGGACAGCGCAGCTTCCAGCGCCAGATGGAGCCCGCCGGGTGTGAGAAGCGCAGCACGCGGTGGCACACGAGCGGCTGCGGCCTCAGCGCGAGCTTGAAGAGCGCGACCGTGTGTCCGTGCGAGCAACTCTTGACCATCACGGACACTGGGACTGCGCCGCAGCCATCGTCCTCCTCCTCCTCGCTTCGCTGGGCGGTGAACTGGCTGCGGACGCGGGCGGTGCGCACGGACGGGAGCGCGTCGAGCCAGCGGAGACGCATGGGCACGCGCAGCGCGTCGTGAGCGTCCATGACGAACTCGTTCTGGCCGTCGATCATCTCGCTCTCGACCCGGTCGTCCTCGTCCGTCGGGCTGCTCGCTGACACCGGGAAGGCGAGCGGGAGGTGCCGGCGGTAGAAGCTCCACTCGGCGCCGCTCCGCACGACGTCCATGTCGATGACGCGCGCGCGCTCGGCGTCCGTCGGCGGCAGCAGCTCGACGCGGAAGCGCTCGCTGTGGTTGTACGGGTTGCGGAACGGGAGCTCGAGGAAGAGCAGCTCTGCGAACGCCGGGAAGAGCGGCACCGACGTCGTCACCTGCTCGCGCAGCAGCGAGTACACGAGGCCCTTCTTCTGCCCGTCGCGGTAGTACGAGAGCACACGCAGCAGCTGCTGCTTGTCGTCCGCGAACCGCTGCAAGCTGGCGTCGTCCGCTTGGCTCGCTCCTCGCCTGCTGCCACTGCTGCTGGTAGTGGCGGCGCGTACGAGCTGCTTCTGCGCGCGAGAGTGCTCGTCCGACTTGATGTGGCGACGGTACCGCGACAGCCGCTCCAGCTGGCGAGCGTACAAGTGGTCGTTCATGCGCGTGGCGCATCCGCTGTACCTGCCGCGACTGCTGCTGCTGCTGCTGCGATCGTCTCCGCCACTGGACAAGTCCGACTGCAGGTTGAAGCCGAGTTCCATGAGCACCTGGAGGAACTCGACGCGCAGCAGCTCTGTGCGCTGGCGCTTGGGCGTCTTGGCGGACGTCCTGAAGCGAGTAGACGAGTAGTCGTCGTCGTCTAGAAACTTGTTGAGCAGGCGCAGAGGCAGGATACCTCTAGAGTAGGCGTCGACAGCCGCTCGCCGCAGCTTGAGCTCCACAGCTCGCACCTCTGGGTCTTGGTTGAACGAGTACGCGCAGTCTTCGACTAACGACGCTCGAGCTCCGGACGTGTCTTGTGTAGTGCCAGCATCCCGGACACTCGGAGGATTGCCACTGCTGCTGGATGTATTCGTCGGGATTGGCGCTGAGGGGTTTGCGTTTCCAGCCGAGGAGGAACTTGCTGGTTGTTGTGGGACTGCAGTGCTAGAGGAACGCTCAGTTAATGGAGGGTGCTCGCTCACTGGCTTGGTCGTGGAGGCGTTGGACGCTCGGCGCTCGATACAGGACGGAGCCTTCGAGGCCGTACTCGACATGGACGACCGGCGGCGAGCGGCAGCAGTCGACGCTACCGAAGATGAAGGTGTCGCTCTCGGAGTCTTCGACTGCGGAGCTGGTCTCACAGCTCCGGAAGTCTCGACGATCGACTCCGCATTGCTGTCTTTCGAGACAGCAGCATCAGCGCGTGATGGCTGCTCGGGTGTGCTTGAAGGTACAACAACGGGGTCGCTTGCGTTGATGAACGCCACGAGATCTTGCACGCTGATCTCTCCGCGCTGGTCGCGATCGAGTACGCGAGCGACCTCGGCGATAAGCTCGTCACTTAGCGCTCGAAACTCTTCGCCCAGTTCCCGCAGACCTTGCGTGAACTCGTCGTGGGTCAGCTGGCCGTTGCGGTCCTTGTCGAAGTGGTCGAAGGACATTTGCACGTCCACTCCGCTCTTCTGTGCTGCCACAAGCAATGCCCGAAGACTCGTGACGCTCGATTCGACTTGCGCTGGGACTGCTGCTGCTGCTGCTGAGCTAGCTGGCGACTCGGCAGACTGTGAATTGCTCTTGCTAGCATCGTCGCTAACTGCTGTCTTTGGATCGCCAGCAGCTTCTGCTCTCTTTGAGGCAGCGGCTCGGGACGAAGCAAACGATGGGCGACGAGTAGTTTTAGCACGCGCGGCGGGTTTGTCGACAACCGCGGCACCGTCCTGCTCTTGCGGTGCTTGCTCTGCGTTCGGCAGAGTCTCCACTGCTTTCACGCCGTCTGCGGCTGCCTGGATTGATTCTGGGTCGGTCTGCGACCGTCGGGCCGCCGCTAGACTGGGCCGCACACCCAGTCGCGGCTTTCCGCGTGCTGCTCCGCCGAATGAGCTCCCTCGATTCATAGGCGGCTTGCTCTTGGTCGGCTTCGCTGTAGGACCCGCCTCTACAGCCACGCCACCTTTGCCATCGTCCTCCTTGTTGGCACGTGCATCCGCTGTCACTTGTACTTCTTCACCACATGGAGGCTTGTCAGGGAGTGACGCACAGTCACCAGGGCTGGTCATAGAGTCCACTGCGGGAGCTCCAGCACTCGTGCTCACACTGGATTCCGGACTTGTAGCCTTGATTTCGTGGTTGCCGCCTTCTGCGTTTGCCGCTGCTTGGGTTCCTTTCGGCTCATCCGATGTTGCGGCCGCGATCGAGGGATCGCGCGCCTCCGCCTTACTCGTCTCACTGTGGGAATCGCTGTTTGCTGCTGCCGCTGATGAAGCTATGCGATCACTCGTACCCTCTGGTTTCGCACTTGACGCGTCGATGTCTGTCGCATCCTTTTTCACTAAGCTGTCTGGGTTGCTGTCGCCCCCGCTCGTCAAAAACGCACGGAACTCGGACAAAGAGATCGACCCGCTTGCGTTCGTGTCGAGAGCAGCGACGACCGCGACGCGGATTTCCTCTTCCGGTACGGCTTCAAAGCCCGCAAGTTGCCTCAGCGACGAGACGAACTCCTCGGAGGTGATGCTGCCGTCACCGTCAGTGTCGAAATGCGCAAAGCACGTCTGTATGTCGACTCCGCCAGCTTGGGCAGCGAGCAAAAGGGACCGCAGCCGATCCACCATCGTCGTTACTGCTGGTAATGGTTGGTCGGTAGTGACGGAAGCCATGACACTCGCATCGGAGGGCTCGTCACCATCGCATCGCGGTGTTGCGTCCGTCTGTGGAGTTCGATCCTTCGGCTGGTCTCGTGGTGGAGCCTTGGAGGAGGTTTCTGAAGACGAGTTGTCCGGGAAAAGCTGCCTGAACTCGGCCAAATCAACTTCACCACTACCGTCACGATCCAGCGACTTGGCCGCTTCTTCAAGCAACGCGTCTTGGTCCGTTGTTGCCAATCCCAGCTCGACCATCGCCGCTGCAAACTCCTTTGACGAAATCTTGCCATCCTGGTTCTTGTCAAAGTGGCTGAAGCAGCTCTCCACCGAAACGCCCTTCTCGATGGCCATGGCTATTAGCCTTCGGAGCTTTGCGATCGCGTCATCCCGTTTAGACGCGCTGCTTTCGCTCTTCTCCCCTGGAGAGGACTTGTCGCCGCTCTGGACGAGCACAGAGAACTCGTGGAAGGAGATCTTCCCGCTCGCGTTTGCATCCAACTGGTCCAGAAGGCTGTCGAGCTCCGGCTCGGCCATGTCATTGAAGATCCCAAGAGCCAGCAAGCCGCGCCGCAGCTCTTCGCGCGTAATTTCGCCACTCCCATCGGTGTCAAAGTGTGCAAAGCTGCTTTTGAGATCGACTCCCTGGTCTTTCGCACGCAGCAACAGCTTATTCAGGCGCTCAATAGGAGGGTCAGCTGGCGCGCTTGCAGCGGACGGCGCTGCGACAGTTGCTGTAGAGGAGCTCGGGACGGAGTTCAGGAGCGAAAGTAGCTCCGCGAGGCCGACCGTTCCGCTGTCGTCAACCAGACTGAAGTATGCCATCAGCGATTGGATGGCGGCCATTTGCTTCGGGACGAGCTTCAATTGTCCACGGCAGAGAACCCTCCACTGCTGCTCTCTCATGAGCCCGCTGCTCGTGTCACTGGTTTTGGCGCTTAGCTTGTCAATGTGGGGCATCAGCAGCGCAAGTAGCGCGTGCTGGTTGCGGACGATCTCTTCACCAAAGCTCTGGAACTCTTGGAACGAGATCTTCCCGTCGCTGTTGCGGTCGAACCGCGCCGCGATTTGCAGCGCGTCGTCCGCCTCGAGGTCTTGGCCTTGGAAGAGCTGCTCAAAGCTCCGGCGGAACTCCGTCAGCGAAATGTCTCCGTCCGCGTTGGCGTCAAAGTGCTGAAAGATATCGCTCGTCTTCATGCCGCTTGCACTCGCACGCACAATCAGCTTGACGAGCTTCTTCTCGGCCTTGCTGACCTTCGCGCGACGGCGCTCCGCTTCTTTTTGGCTCAGATTGTCGCGTGAAACACCGCAGAAAGTGAGGAACTCCTTGTAGTCGATCTTGTCGTCGCCGTCCGCGTTTACGCCCTTCATGATCGCGAGCGCTGCCTCCCGCTCGAGCGACTTCAACGAGTCCCCTGCGCTGCTGCCGTCAGCTTCCAACGCTGCCACGTCCGACTGCAAGAGCTGGTTCATTGCCTCCGTGAACTCTGCCATCGACAAGGACCCGTTCTTGTCCATGTCGAAGTGCACGAACGCGTCGTCCATGTTCACTCCCCGCGCCTCCAGTCGTTTCATGACCTCGCGAACGCGAGCAACGATATCCTTGGTAGTATCCGCGACGACCTCGGCTCGGTTCTGCGCCAGCGAGATGCCCAGGGACTGGACAAACTCCTGGTACGATATCCGTCCGTCGTGGTCCGCGTCAAACTCGGCGAGCAAACCCCGGAGACCTTCGCTATCCATGTCAATAGACACCCCAAGCTGCTTCAGCGCCGACTCGAACTCGTCTAGCGAGAGCTTTCCGTCACCTGACGAGTCCAATTGGGCAAACACGTGATGAACCCGCACCCCTTTCTCGGTTGCACGGGAGATGACGCATTTGATACGATCGCGCCACACGTCGGCACGCTCTTGGCTGGTCTGGTTCCGCGTGAGGAAGGCTCCAAACTCGGCGTAATCGACCTTCCCGTCCTTGTTGGCGTCCATGCTAGAAGCCAATGCGATGAGGTCTTCGTCAGATGCATCCGAGAACGCATCACCGAGTGACCGCAGCGCCTTCACAAACTCAGTGTGTGAGAGGAAGTCGTCACCATCTGAGTCGAAGAGTTGAAACGCGTCCTCGAGCGCGACTTTGTTCTTGGAAGCTACTCGCATGATGCGCTGGAGACGGTCAGCAGCGGCGCGCTGTTTCTCATCCAGGTCATTTGATTTCGTCGCAGGCCGCGGAGTCTTCTGCTCTGGGATCACTGCGGACACCGCTGTTGGAGATGTTGTCTTTGATCCTGAATCGGACGGAGCCAAAGCTGCTGTTGGATGCAGCGAAAACAGTGCCACCAGGCCAGTTTTCCCATCCCGGTCACACAGGATCCGCGAGGACGCTTGCCCGCTCGCCGATGGCTTTCGCGACCGAAACAGATCGCACAGAATCGAGATCTCTTTCGGAGACAGTGTTGTCGCGTCGCTAGTGCCACCAACGCGCTCCCGTCGTTTGCTGCTTCGCTGTTTGTCCTCTGCCCTCCCGTTCGGCGAGCGGTAAAAGCCTTCTTGAGACAGAAGTCGATGCAGATCTGGGTTCGACTCCACAAGTAGCCGAGCCCTCACGCGGTGTTTCCTCTGCGCCGTCGATGCAGTGGCGTCCAAGTTCTTCGACGCGTCGATCGTCGACTGCTGGTTACTGCTGGCGTTGACCTGATCGAGGCGGTTCTCGCCCTTTAAGCCGTAATTGCTCATGAGGAGCTGGATCTTCGCAACAACGGACTTGCCTCGGCAATCGAACCCACCATCAACGTCGAGCACCCGCGAAGCAGCCACGTTCTCGTCGTTCGCGCCTGCGTCCACCGTATCGTCTCCCACGTCAATCGGTTCGAGAATGTCAATCTCGGTTTGGAACTTCTTGACGCCAGCGCCTTGCCGTAACAGCTCGTGCAGTGGGATCGCAAAGGTGCCGAGCAGGAACAGGCTGTCAGCGTCCCAGACGTCGACGTACAAGCTCTTGGTCAGCAAGTACTCCGCAAACTGCCGGGTCTCCAGAGGGTTCATCGTCGCTGAAGTGTCGACTTCAAACTGGATGGCCAATGAGGGCTTGTCGGCAGGCTTCTCTCGCATGAGCAGGAGAGTCTTCGTCTCGCCGCCCGACCCGTTGTCAAAGGCGTCGCTCAGGCGAAGGGGCTCCGTACGCGTTGGTGCGAAGTTGTAGAACTGAAACGTGAAGTAGACCCGCGTGGCAGCGAATGCTGGAGCAGGCTCGCTGCGGTCGGTGTAGGTAAACGTCCGGAGTGCTGCGAAATGAAACCGAATCTCGTTCGCCTTGTAGACGTCGTTTAGCTCCTGCTCAAGCGTCTTGGCAGGCGTCGCCGAAGTCTTCTTCGACTTGCTACGCCCCATAGTGGTGTCCTGGTTGCTTGGAGACGATGACACATCGCGGCCGCCAATGCCGTCCATATAGCCGTAGCGAGACAAAAGAGTCTTGGAGGCTCGGCTTAGCTCCGAGTTGCGGTAGTTCGACGGAAGGGAAATGGGTTCTGGAACTTTCTGCTTCGTTGGGGATGGCTTGCTCGTAGTACTTAGCTTACCCGTCGGCGATGGCAGTACGAGTGGAGTGACAGTTGGCTGCTGCTGATTCTCTGATGGGGAGTCTGCAAGCGTATCAAGTACTTGCGCAAGCAGCGAGTTGTTGTTCGCTTTGTCGAGCAACTTCTTCGCCCAGCGCACCGCTGCACGGCCCTCCGCCTCCTTTTCACCGTCTTCCGCATCACTTAGTTGGTTGTTTGACGCCACAGCATCCGTTGGTACTGCTGCATTTGCTTCCTTACTGATCTCCACCGGCTTGACATCAGTTGTATCGGTCGATGGCGCTCCTTTGTACTCGCCTGGCTCAATCTTGATGTCGCAGTAGGATATCGAGGTGTCACTTAGCGCTGCTCCCGCCTGACGTAACTGTGGAGCGTGCATGGGTGGCGTGTACAGCGTGTTGTCCGAGTATGGCCGGCAAGGTGCACCCGAGAGCAAGTCGACGTGGAGAACGCGCTGTCCACGATCATCGCTGGCTGGCGCTCTCTCATCACTCCAACCCATGACCATAGGTTGCGCCGAAAGCGCCGTTGCGTGATGATGCTTGTCGTACAAATACAGCTTCTTGCCATCGCTGGGAACGATCGCGCGGCTTCCGATAGTCACCAGAACCACATCTTCTTCCGGGGGAAGTGGTCGCTTGGCGTCAATCGCTGCCTGCTTCAGCTTGGCCGGCCACTCCAACCGGAAGTGAACGGTGAACTGCAAAACGAGCACAATTGCGAGGTACGGGTGGAACACGAAGCCCTTCAGCCGCGTCCGATTGCTCACGCACCGCAGCATGTCGTCTCCCGCTTGATCAACCTTCAGCGGCACGGTGTGCTGTCGGGTGCGGAAGCACCTTCCGTTGTGAAGCGCGATCTTCAGTACGCGCGCAGAGACCTCCCCTTCAATGCTTGTTGCACCATCGTGGATTGCCCTCCGGCTGATCTTTAGCCGAGCTATCAAGTCGCTCTCCACCTTTTGCCGTAAATGAATGGCGACGCGCAAGGCGGTCACGGCCACTTCGAACGACTCCTCGACAGCAACGGTCTTTGGGACCAGCGATGCCAGCTTGACGAACGTCGCAAGCGCCTCCTCGTACGTCGAGTCTTGCTCTTCCCACAGCAGCATCTTCGGGTTGCGTCCCACGTCGATGTTCGCCAAGTTGCCGTTCTTCAAACCCGGGATGACGTCTAGCGCGCCGACCAGTTCATTGCGCCGAAGGAACATCGAGATCGACAGGACTGGCTCGTACTGGGCCAATTGATAGAACAGCTTGCAGTTCTCGAGGACTTCCTGCGAGTTCCACGAGCTCGGCGCGAGCTCCCACAGCACCCGCGGGCTTCCGACGAAGACGTTTACAGATTGGCCGCTCGCTTCCATCGAGAATGCGGACGGTGGCGCAGCGGCTGACCCCTTCTCTGACCGAGAAAACAGCGGCACTATCGTCCAGCCGCACCCCGTTACCATGACCGTCGCCTTGGAGTCTGGGTCCTTTTGGTACGCGACCAATTCGACAATCCCGACGCAGTTGGGATCAACCACGTCCGAAAAGAAGTACGCCCGGAAGTTCAGAAGAGCGTTCTCGACCACGTAGCTTAGCGAGCTGTTCTTCGAGGTCTGGCGCTGCTTAATCTGGCCCGGGTCAACTGGAAGCTCGGGACTAACCCAGGTGTTCCCGAAAAAGCGCTTGGACGGGGCGTGAAACATGCTGACATGTGCGCCGACGGTCAAGATGAGGTCGTCCTCTCCGTCGTCGCTGTCGTCTCCATCGCCGCCGTGCTGGAACTGGTTCGTGGTGCTGTGAAGGGTGAGGATCGACTCGGGCAGTACCCAGTTAAGCACAGACATGACGTGGAGCGAGTACCCTCTCGCCTTCTCGATGCGCTGTACGCCGTCCGGTAGAGGCAGCGTCACGAGACCAGATCTGAAGCTCTCGAACTGCTTCTCGCGCGAAGACCAGAGCGACCCTGACGAACCAGTCGGATGCTTGAACGGTGCAAATGGTCGGGCCTTGTTGTCGAGCGCCTTGGTCGTGGAACGATTGCCACGGCGATTGCTTCTGGCGTCACCGAGCTCTTGCGAGTGCATCGAGGCATCCGACAGACTCTCCGACTCCGAATCGAAGCCGGATTCATCGTGCGATGGCAGCGCGCTCTCAGATTCCGACGAGGAGGATGCAATCCCCCGCCTTGCAGCCATGTTCGCGCTGCCAACGCGTATAATCTGTTTGCCGACTGCCACGCACGGCAAGCCGTCTCCGCGTGAAGAGTCACACGTGGCGTCAGCGCTGGGATCTTTACACTCAAGGAGTATAACTGGGTCGCTTTTAGCACTCGAGTGCAAGACCTTTCGCGTACTCCAGAACAACGCGACCGACACAACGCGACCGACAAGTGTCTACGAGTGCGTGAGATCGGCGCTGGTCGTAGGCAGCTGAAGGGATTGCGACACCGATCGCCGCACCGGTCTGGATACTCGGAGAACACATTAGTACAATCGAGAAAAGGGACGCACAGATACTGGCAC
Organism: Phytopythium oedochilum; assembly: GCA_023338025.1. NCBI lineage: Eukaryota > Oomycota > Peronosporomycetes > Pythiales > Pythiaceae > Phytopythium > Phytopythium oedochilum. The sequence goes on along the minus strand of JAADXX010000136.1, from coordinate 11,709 downwards.
GAAGTTTGCCACGGTTTTTCGTATCTGTAGCCGCGCGCGGTCACTCATCGTCGTCGGGAGTCGTGCGAGTCAAATACCGCTGGTCTGGAGCTGGTGCGTCGCTTTCCTCCGTACTGCAACATGCACGGCCCATTAGCTTGGCGCACAAAGCCACAAATGCCAACCCATTCTTTTGTACCGGAACTGGTAGACAGCTTCGCCGGAACCTGCGTCTCCGCTGGAAATGCCCAAGGCCAATAGTAGTTAAGCGAGACAGCGCCGGCCAAAAGCATGCCGGACTATGGGATGGATACCTCTGCGATTGAGACAGCGCTGGCAGAAATGTCGTGACAGTCGACAGCGTGAGCTCAATCGAGCATTTTGCCATCGCCGTCGACTCGGCGGCGAACAGAACAGGGCTGGAGCAACAGACGGGCTGTGTTAGCTACCACCCTTGGTGAATATGCGAACTCGGTCCGGTCGTGAGTATGCAGCATGCCTGCCATCGCTGCTATAGTAGAACGTGATCTCCAGGATGTCGCTGGATTTGCAGAAGGCGAGCAACGACTGTCCTCGTCGTGAGCGTCAGTCCCTCGAGGCGTGAGCGAGTTCTGTGGTAGCACTCGCCGCGTACCTTGACCTCCTTGATCGAAAACACCAGCTGCACGGATGCGTCCGCGCTGTTCTGGGCCGGCGACAGGACGTACTCGTTGAACTCGGCCGCTTCCACCGCCGTTTCCGTGTGCAGCTGTGACTTTCCTGCTCAAAATGCAGTGGGTCCGCCATCAGTCGGTGCCATTGTCAACGAATGGTGTACATGCCTGCAAACGAAAACGCGCGCGCCGCACCGTCGCCGGCGTTGGGGAAGTAGCTCTCGAACTTGACGTGCGTCGGGTTGCACGCGACGAGCACCTCGTTCGTGTGGTGGATGTGCGCCAAGAGAGAGCTCAGGTGGTGCTGGCGCGTGCTCCAGCGGCTCGGGCAGCCGCGCTTGTCGAACACGGCGTCCATGATCTGGCACTCGTGCACCTTGATGCGGTGCGTCTTGGTGATGTCGAAGTCGCAGGCGAGCCGCCAGCGGATCTCGGTGCAGTCGACGTCAATCTCCTCCTCTTCCTCGCCCGCTCCGTCCCGCGGCGCCGGGTCGTGGTCGAGCGCGCCGTCCGCCGGCGCCGTCGACATTTCGTCCAGCACGAACGCGAGCTGCGCGCCGCGCACGTGCTTGAGCGTGCGGAACACGTTGCAGCAGGCCTTGGCGAACACCTTGCACTTGACGAAGGGCGTCCTCCCGCCCAGCGCGGCGCGCAGCGCCCCCATGGACCCGTCCGCGCCGCCGCCGCTGGCCGAGAAGAAGGACCGCTCGAGCGCGATCTGCGCCGACGCCGAGTGCGCGTCATTGAGCGCGCGCAGCGTCAGCCGCGGGACCGGCGCGCACTCGCACTCGAGCGACAGCTCCGTGCCCACCTGCCCCAGGCAGTGCAGCGCCGCCACGAGCACCTTGAGGTTCTCCTCGGCCACCTCGAACCGCCACTCGACCATGGTGAGTAATTGTGAATGGCGGCTTTGAACCAGCAGCACCGAGCCAAAACGCGCGAAACACAGTGATCCCCGTTTTAGTGACATGTCATGAAAGTGACAGGGAGAGCACTCCGTACCTTGCGCGAAAGTGCTATACGGCCGCGACGAACGAAAAAGCGAGCAAAGCGGGGGACGGGCGAAGCGAAGACAACGAGCTCTTCCCGGGCTTGAGGCGGCGAGGCTTGAGGCTTGAGGCTTGAGGCTTGAGGCGGGCGCGTGGGTACGTACGAGGCGCTCGCGGCGGCCATGGACGAGATCGCGCTGCTGCAGGCGCAGCTGGCGGCCGTGCAGCAGCAGGAGTCGGCGCTCAAGCTGTCGGACCACAACGTGATCGACCTGCTGCTCAAGCTGCAGCAGCTCGGCAAGGTGCAAGTGGTGCACACGCTCACGGGCAAGCAGCTGCTGACGCCGGCGCAGGTCGAGCGCGAGCTCGCCGACTACGTGACGCTGGCGGCCGGCCGCGCGAGCCTCGCCGAGCTGCAGCAGCTCATCAACGTCGACCGCGCGTACATCGACAAGTACGTCGCGCAGCTCGCCAAGAGCTCGCACGCGGCCGCGCGGAAGGCTGGCGGGAACAGCAGCAGCAGCAGCAGCAGGAGCAACACCAGCGTCTACTACGTCATCAACCTTGGGGAAGAGGTCGTGACCAACTGGTACCTGGACGCCATCATGGAGGACACGAACACGCTGCTGGCCGACAGCGGGACCGTCACGATCGGCGAGCTCGCGCAGCAGTTCGGCTTCGCCGTCGACTACATGAAGGAGGTCGTACAGGCGCGCCTCGGGTCCGTGCTGCACGCGCAGGAGCGCGGCAACGTGCTGTACACGGACTCGTTCGTGGCCGGGCAGAAGGCGCAGATCCGGGGCGTGTTCGCGGCCGCCACGAAGCCGACGTTCGTGCCCGACGTCGTGCGCGCGTACGGCTTTGAGAGCGAGATCGTGGACGAGAGTCTCGCCGAGATGCTGCGGTCGGGAGTGCTCATGGGGGCCCTGCGTGGACGCGAGTACGTGCCCTACGTGTTCATGGAGGCGCAGCGCGAGAGCGTCTTCTCCTTCTTCCAGCAGAACGGCTACCTCGAGCACAGCCGCGCGGCCAAGCTGCAGGTCGCCCGGCCCTACGACTTCCTCAAGAAGCGCTTCCCTGACGCTGTGCCGCTGGACAAGTCGGTCGTTAGCGCGGCGCTCCACATGCAGATCGAGGGAGCGATCGAAGCGGCCGTCACGGACGCCACGGTCCTGGATGTGACTACGGTCGTCCCAAGCGGCATCCCGTCGAGCGACGTGGCGCTTCTGCTCCGCAAGTCGACGCTGCTGGAGCAGGACAAGGCGGCGCACGCGATCCGCGACGTGTACGTCGTCAGCAGCGCTTTGATCGACGAGTGCGGGGCCAAGATGAAGGAGGACGCAGCACAAAAGGCGGCCAAGGCGGCCGCAGAACAGCAGCCGAAGCACTCGAGTAGCAAGAGTGCGGTTGCTAGCGCCAAGGACGCAGTCGAGGACGACTACAGCGACGAGGACGATACAGGCGGGAAGAGAGGAGCGAAGGGCAAAGGCAAGCGCGGCGGTAAAGCCAGCAAGCAGAGCAGCGCAGCATCAGAGGAGCAGGCGAGCAGCGGCAAGACCAAGGGCGGCGCGAAGGGGAAGCGCGGTAAGCGAGGAGCGGGCAATGACGAAGCGTCCGCGCCGTCAAAGCGGAAGGCAGACAAGTCCTCAGGCTCGTCAGGCGCAACCGCCTCGATTATTCCGACCCGGGAGGATCTGGTGGCGCTCTTGCTGGGTTGGCTCCCGCAGCTGGAAGACTTCCAGGACGACGAAGAGTTCATGGACGGTCTGGCCGAGCATCTCGAGCAGGAAGCGGACCGCATTTACTCGGCGGCGCTGACGGCGGCGCTGTCGAGCATCCTCCGCGGCGATGCGGCCTCGCTCCGTGACCTTCGGAAGAAGTTCGAGGACCGCTTTGACGAGCTCCTCTCGAACCTCTTGGTGCTCGAGAAGGGCTTTAACAAGCTGTCGATGCATGTCGACGCCAAGGACGAGCCGGGTATGGAGCAGCTCAAGGTTGTCGAGGCGCATCTGCTCGACACCGCCGGCGCGGAGCTCGCAGCGCTTGTCACGAGCTTTATTGCCGAGGCGAACAGCTTGAAGCTGGACGGAGTGCCACTGTTCTCTTCGCCGACGATCGTGGAGAATCACATTGAGGACGCGAGTGCGATGCAGCAGCCAGACGCGCTTGCAGCACCCGCGACACTGAGCGAAGACAACAAGAAGGAGCTGGAGAAGAGCTTGCCCGGGGCGACCGCGGCCGCTGTCGTGCGGCTGTGGACGCTGGCGACGGCGGGTCGGCGGTCTCTGAGCGACTTGATGGCGCATGTTCCTGCGCTGGCAGACGCGCTGAGCATGCCGCTGCGTAAGTTTGACCGCAAGAAGGAGCGCCAGGTGATTTTCGCGAACCGACACGCGCTCTTCGAGCAGCTCGACCGCCTGACGGAGCGCCGCGACGCTCTGGCCGCTACGTCCGTCTCGCTGCAGCTACTGTTCCAGCAGTGCACTAGTCTGCCGGCGCGCTTCCCGCCCAGCGACGCGTCGTCGTACGCGCCGATGGTGCTCAAGGCGCTGGCGGTGTCCGTGCCGCCCGAGGCCATGGCGCAGTTCCAGCGCCTTGTCGAGCTCGCGGACTCCCCGGAGAACGAGCAGACGCTCATGCAGCTGCTGCAGGACGTGCGGGCGCTGCTGGCGCTCAAGGACATCAGCTCCGCGTCGTAGATGGGGCGTCTGCATCGAGCCGCTGTAGCCTGCGTGTCGGTACGAAATGCACCGTTGGTTGTTCGCCACCGCTCGAGCCGAATTGTCCGTGCTGAAGATGCTGTCCGCGCATTTGTCTCCCTCCATCCACCACAGGAGCTGGAAGCGAACGCTCGTTCGGGTCGTCGCTATCCTATATTACATAAATCATTCGATCTGAAGCGGGTCGCTCGCTGTCGACGAACCGCTCCATCTCCGTCGAGAGGAGATGCGCGGCGGCTCGATGAGCCGGCGACCCGAGCTGCTCTCAACCGGCGACGTCGACCCAGGTGCCGACGTCCAGCCGCTTGCTGTCTACTGAGTTGGCTGGTGGCTCGGCCCGAGGAGAGCTAGGCCTGCTCGCGGTCCTGCACGAACCAGCTCTCGTCGCCGAGCTCCGTCTTGCCCTCGGCCACGCTCTCGAACGTCGGCGACTTGTCGACCAGCGTCCACTCGTCGCCCTGCGAGTCGGTGCACAAACACAGCAAGATCGTCTCCATCAGTTTCTACCGTACACCGTACAGCACACGCCTTCCCAGAATCTAGAAGGAACGGCGCGGCTTCTTCGCAAGAAGCCGACGCGTACCTTGGGGCTGCTGCCGGCCTTGTCGTCCTGGCGCTTGCCCGCCTTCTTCATGGTCGCCAGCATCTTGTGCAGGCGCCGCGCCGCGTGGCGGTCAGCCGCGCGCTGCTGCTGCTGCTGCTGCTGCTGCTGCTGCGCACTCACCGACGAAACCGCGTCCGGGCGGCGGTAGGGCACGAACACGGTCTCCTTGGCGTCAAAGTCCTCGTCCTCGCTCTGCGCCTCGTCGTCGCTGTCCACGCCGTCGCTCTCGCTGTCCGAGAACTCGTCGCAGCGCGCCAGCTCGCGCATCTTGTCGAGCTCGAACTGGCGCCGGCGCAGCGGGCTCGGCATGGAGCGGCAGGCCGGCGACAGCCGCCGCCCGGCCATCGAGCGGAACGCGGGCGACAGCCGCCGGCCCTCGGCGCCGCCCAGCATGGACACGACCGTCGACATGGATGGCTCGCTCGCGAACAAGAAAGGCGAACAAGACGTGCGCGCCGCCGGGAAGCTTGGAGAATGCCGAGCAAGACGAATGAGGGAGGGAGGCGGCCAGCCAGTGATGGCGCAGAGGGCATACAAACCCCAAGACGAAAAGCGCCAGGGCGAGAAAGTGCGACACGCAACCAAGGTAAGTAGGCGCGCTGGTTCTCCCAACGACGACGTCACGGTATCTCTGTCGACGCGCCGGCGTTGCGAAGCTCCAGCATCTGGTTCGCGCCGCCCATCTAGTAAGCCACTTCAAGATACAAATCGCAAGTGTGGCGCGCTCATACTGTAATATGGGTCCTTGTATGCTCGACGCGCGATCGTGAAGGGTCGTGATAGCGCAAGCATGTCGCTGCCCATCCTCCTCCACACTGTACACTGTATTGTACAGGGTAGGGTTTCAGTACGAAAGTATCAGAGATTCAGTATAATGTTGGAAGGACTCCATACTGAAACCCTGAAACCACTGGGACGAACTATGCTCTGGCTCCGTTCCGGAACTTCCGGCCGGGCTCCAGCGTCAGGCTCCTTCCAACGGCTCCTCCGGGATCCATCCGCGCTGTGTCGGTGCAGTGCACAGTGTCTGAGCGGCTGTCGTCTCTTTGCGCTGGCTATGACTCCTCATGCCGGTGGCGGCGTCGGCCCGGCGCGCCGCGCTGATTGGCTGCGTCGCCTCGGCCAGCGCGCACGCCGCGCGGTGCAACGTCACGCCACGCTGGCCGCCGCACGAAAATGCGCGCGTCTGATTGTTGGAGTCCGACTGTTGTCAACCGACTGTGGTCGTCGACAGTGTCTCAGACTCTCCGTGGACCCGCGAACGCCTGCAATACACTGCAACAGCCGCGACGGGATCCACGCGCCAGGCTTCACGCCGTGGCTGCGTCACACACAAATCCGCACACATCCAAACACGCCACACACACAGTGGCGATGAGCGACAGACTCTGATGGACGGTCGAGCGCTGCATTCCTTGCCGCGGCTCCGGCGGAGAGCCGACTCGGTGGCGACAGCGCGCTTATGAGTTATAAATCACCCCCCCCCGCGCGGAGCTGGATGCTTCCTCCACTACACCGTCCGTCCACGATGCGACAAGGCGCGTCACGTCTCGGGGAGGATGCCGCCGAACGGCGCGTCGCGGTGCTCGCGCTTGTGCTGCAGCACGCTGCGGAAGCTCTTGGGAATGTCGTCCGGGTTGTGGATGCGGCGCAGGTCGAGCGACGGGTCGTGCCGGTTGCGCACCGACGAGCGCTTGGGCAGTAGCCCGCCCATGGCGCGCCGCTCGCGGGGTTTCAGCAGCGGCAGCGTGGCCGCCCCCATGCCCACGCTGCTCGCGAGAGCGGCTGGCGACGCGTCGGCGGCGGATAACGCGGCGTCGAGCGCGTCTGTCGCAGCGACCTGAGCCGCTGTCGGACCGGGCCTGTTCGCGTCGCTCGGCGCTGGCAAAGAGCCCGAGCGGGTCCGCCCAATGCCCGGCTTCGTCGCCACCGACGACGCTCTGTAGACACCAAGACACGAGTAAGATCGAGGTGTACGTGTGTTGGCGGATAGGATGGATGCAGGACGCACCTGCGGTCCGAAGTGCCCGCCTTGGGGACGGCGCTGCGTCGGTCCTGCAGCTTGTAGCGCGCGAGCGAGACGGCGTGGTTGAGCGGCTGCAGCTTGTGCTCGGCCGCGTGCGTGTCGACCAGCGCGAACTGCTTCTTCTCGGGCTTGGCCTGCGTCCGCGGTTCGTCAGTTAGCGTCGACGTACAGCATGAACCGGCTTGTTATGGCTCAGCAAGTGACGCACCGGGTCGACGGAACTCATGGCGATAGCGCGCACGCGAAAGTTCGTGGCCCCTTCACTGGACGAGATGATAAACAGACCGCGTCAGGTCGAAGCATCGCCACCGAGCTAGCGCGTAAGTACAGCGATCTCCGTACAGGAATGTCCGGCCGATGAACTGCGAGAGCAAGACGTGCTTGGTCCATCCCGCCTTGCGCACAAAGTCGCTCATGGCGATCAGCTTTGGCGCGGCCGGCGCGCTCGCGTCAATGCACGAGATCTACAGCATCCGAACACACACGGATCAGTCTCCCAGCCACACGCTAGCACCCGTCCTCAGCGCAATCTACGAGCCATCACCTCGCCCCGTGCGACTGCTACAACGGTGATCATGTCGGTGATGTCGCTCGAAGTCTCGGCGAGAGTTTGTTGCAGACCATGGAGAGACCCGAGCGGCTCGCGGTTGTTGCCGCTGCCGCTCTCGCTGTGACCCGACGTCCGCCTGAGCAGTATGCGCGCGCTGCTTATCGCACTGATGCCGACCGCTGACCGAGCGCTAGTGGCAGGTGATACGGGCGTCAATGGGGTTGGGACGCCCGCACTTCCATCTTGTCTCCGGGTTGGGTTGCCGTTGCCTGCGCGCGAGCGGTGGCCGGACACGCAGACCCAAACCTCGCCGGGCTTGGGCATCGAGTCCTCTAGCAGGAAGCTCGTGTCTCGAGCTCCCGCCTCCGAGCTCAAGGCGTTGCACAGCGCGATCGAGCAGCACTTGATGAGGTGCTTTCTCGTCGGAGGCCGTGGACGCTCCCCAGCGTCCTCGGTGCCGATCGCGGTCTCGGGCCATTCGCAGCTGGACTCGCTAGACGCGTAGGTAGCCGGTCGACCTAGCTGCCAGCCACGGTGGCGGCCAAAGCAGCCCACTTGGACGCCGTCTAGCGTCCAAAGCATGACATCGCCGCTCGCACACGCGACGACCAGGAAGAGCTCCGACGAGCGCGCAAAGTTCTCGACAAAGTCCACGCCCAAGATGCGGTTGGTCGTCGCTGTCGAGCCCGACGGCACCGGAATGTGCCATTGGCAGCAGAACTCGAGCACCACGCCCTCGTGATCGGGGGAGATGCCCAGCTCCCATACTTTGACGGCGCCTGTGGCATCGCCTGTAACGAGGTGGCTATTCGTCTTGTCGCTCCGGAGCGCCGTGATGGCGGCCACGGACGCTCTCTTTGGAGGCCCAGCGAACATGTCATTCAGGTCGATCACCGCCTGCGTCGTCATAGACCGGTCGACACACACGAGCTGGCCGTTCTCGCCGCTCGCGAACAGCAGCTCGAGCTTGGCCGCGTACCACATGGTGTCGATAGACCCGTCGCTCTGGTGGAGCTTCGCGACGAACTCGCCAGAGTTGAGCGACCAGAGCAAAATCTTGCCGTCCAACCCCGCCGTCGCGACGTACGCCGGCGGGATGTACACGAGCGCCAATACGTCCATCGAGTGGCACCGCTGCGATGTCGAAAGGAGCGACGAAACGCTATCCTCGCCGCCCCGCGACCCGGCGCGGTTGGCCGGAAGGACATGGACAGGGAGAGCCTCCGACTCATCATTCTTGTCGGCCCAGATGAAGATCCGTCGGTCCCAGCCAACGGCACAGACGAACCGCTGGCAGATAAAGTCCCCCATGCCAACGCGCAGGTTGCGTTCGATATCCAAGACGCTCGTCACCTCTTGCTGCCGATATCGCGAGTCTTGATGGTTGGCGGTGGGATCGGCTGGTCGATGGTGCGGATACCGAGCTGGCCGCTCCTCTCTCGAACTTGAGCCTTGATGCAACCGTGAACGAGTGGGTGACGGCAGCTCTGTGGTGGTAGCCATAGCGCTCGGACTCGCTCGCCGCCCCTCGCTGTCCATACCGAAGGTCGAAGGCAATATCATGATGTCCTGCGGCTTTCTTCGCGGCGATCGGTTCAGCTCGGCCTTTGTAGCGGATGTCTGGAGAGTCGATGGCGGCGCCGATAGCTCGTACAACGCGGAATCACTAGAAATGGCCGAGGACGCAGTTGCTGATAATGACGACGGGCCCGCCGGAGTTTTGAGGAATTGCTTGACGAGTGCCCCGTTGCTGAAGTTCCACATTTTGAGCTGGTCTCCTTCATGAGCACCAGTGAGTAGGCGGCGCCCGGCTGAATCAAAGCAAATGGCCGTCACTGGACTCGAGCCGTGCGCGTTCGCGAAGCTACACAGCTCGTCTCCCGTTTCGGCGCTCCAGGTCTTGACGACGGCGTCGGAGCTCATCTCAGCGGTCACGACCTGATGGAACACAGTGTTGTAGGACGCGAGACACATAGGCTTCTCCTTGACGCCCGTATCCTCCTGCGGATCCTGGTCGAACGACGCCTTGAGTGGCCACCGCGTAAGGTGCGTCGTGGCACTGACAAGTCCAGGTTGCTTACGGTCGAACAGGAGCGCCGATATGCGGTTCTCAGCACCTCCCGTACTCTTGTAGTTGTCTACGAAGGTCTGGAGACACCGGTGGTTGCGGATATCCCACACTTTGAACGTGTTGTCGGCCGAGACCGAGATAAGCTGGTAGTTGTCGTCGTCGCTGGCAAGGTGCAGCACGGAGCTCGTGTGGCCCCGCAAAGTCGCCACTGCACGCTGCGACGAGTAAGGGTTCCAGATGGAGATATCCCGTTCCATCCCGCAGCTTGCAATGAGCCGCGTGCTCGCACACCAGACAAGGTCGAACACGCCCTTCTTGTGGCGCGTGTACTCGAACTTTACCACGAGCCGATCGATGTCGATGATCGAAACGGTCGTATCCAGCGACGTGGCCACGATAGCGCGAATGTCATTGACCCATTTGACCCGCGTCACCCAGTCCGTGTGCTTGCTGAACTTGACGCGTGAAGAGAATCCCTGCGTCTCCAAGAGTGAAGCCGTCCCGTTCATTGTGCTCGGGGTGATGCTGCTGGAAGAGATGGAGCCGTTCAAGCTGCCGTTCAGTCCGCTAGAGCCCCCAACAGCACCACCAGACATGGGAGACGCCACTCCCGAAGGCACTGCCACTGAAGACGACGCCGTCGAGGGGCTGGCGGTCGAAGCGGGCGATACGGACGACCGACCGTCGCAAGCCATCCACTGGTTCGAGCAAGTCATTACTGTGATACCTCCAGTGTCATCACCAATAATAAGCGCCTCCCGGTCATCTGCGGGCTTTTCGACGTACTCGAGGCATAGCGGGATGCACTGCTTCCGCGAGTACTCGTGGAGCTCTCCAATCAGTTGGCTAGACCCGAGGTCGTAAATGCCCAATGTGCGGGTCATGGAGGCAACTGCGAGGCGGTTCGAGCGCCGCATGACGCAGCAGTCTGTGATCCAGTTCTTGCCCGTGGCGATCTGCGACTGGTATGCCATCGTCTGCGCGTTCCACGTGCGAACCGTGCCGTCTTTGCTCGCCGTGAGGTACATGTACGGCCTGTCAAGCCGCACGATCCGAGTGATGGCGTCCTTGTGGTGTCCAAAACCTTGATGGCCTCTTCCTGGCGTGGCTTCGCTACCTGGTGCCGCTCCTCCGCGACCGGCACTCGTGTCCGCCGCGCTAGCTTCGCCGAGCTTATCGGGCTGCGTCGTCTCATAGAACGCGTTGCTGTCATCGCCGAGAAACTCTTCCGAGTTCTCGCTGCCGCTCAGAAACATGTACTACTAGCAGCAAAGGGAAGAATACCGCAGTCGCAACGCATCAGTCAACATGAGCCACCCATTAAAGCGATCGGAGCGGATGGCTCACGTTCGTAAGTTCATCCCAATCCACGGTTCCGTCCGAGTTGGCGTCGATCTTCTGGAATCTGCAGTGCACAACGCGGCCACGCGGTCGTCAAAAATCCTTGCCAGACGTCACAGAGCACAACCAGAGTCCGTGCTCGTACAGTTCGGTGAGCTGCGCCTCGCTTAGCGACGCGTCGATGATCTCGCGGAAGAGGTTGACGAACTCCTTCTCATTCAGGTCGCCGTCGGCAAACTTCTCCTTGAGGGACTGTAGCTGCTCGACCCCGATCTCATCGCGCGAAAACACGGTCGTCGACCGCTTCTTTGCCCGCGGCATGGCCAACACAGACGTCAGAGTCGAGTCGTTGGGAGAGGACCCAGCGGCGATTTTAGGCTCCAATGCGCGCGATTCTATTGATAGGGGACTCAAGGCGAAACCAAACGCTCAAGCGCATTGTATCAAAGCGTGTTAATTTAGACCGTCGTGGATTTGCTTTCATCCACCGCCTACCAGCCACGCTTGATCGTAGTCTATACATGTTGTCCAAAAAGGACCGTCGGTCGATGACCTACTCTTGAGAGGGGTGGTGGATCTCGACGAAGATCTTGTACACGCCGCCGCCGACCACGGCACCCACGAAAGGACCAACCATCGGGATCCAGAAGTAGTAGTTACGCGCCGTGTAGACCTTGGAACCCCAGCCAGCGATGAACGTGAAGAACCGAGGACCGGCGTCACGAGCAGGGTTGATCGCGTACCCAGTGTTCATGCCGAACGCCATGCCGATCGCC
>JAADXX010000135.1:0-46335 GCA_023338025.1 Phytopythium oedochilum | reverse complement strand
GCCGCCGCATCTTGGTCTCAGTCGTCTGGGCAGGGCCCGGGTCCACTTCCTCGGGAGGCAGCCGCCGCTTGATCGCCATCCGGCCGAATCTCGAGTGAGCCGTCCACTGCTTCGTCGCCACCGCTCGCGGTCCTGGGACAATGGTTGCATGTCCGTCCCAAATCTTTTGATGCCAACGGCGGTATGTCAAACAGTCGACAAAAACAGGAGGAAGTCGATCAATACGAAACGCAACGGACACGATACTACAGTAAGAGACAGAGCGGATGAATAATATTCACGGTGCAATTTTAAACGCTTCTTATTGGACAAAATTTCACTATCCAGAGCAAATATTATATGTTAAAACGCGATAGTTACACTACTAGTTCCTATTAAAGGTGAGATCACCTCACCTGAATCTATGAAATAGTACATTATGTATCTTTTAGGGAACCATAGCCTTAATGAATCAAGTGCAATCTATTGACGTGTGCTGACTCGTCCCTCTTGTTCCGCCCGTCAATGATCTTGTTCTCTGATGCAGGGGCGTTCGATGCGTCACATGTACTTCCATGGTCCGCCGTTGAAGTGCAATGAATTTTATTGTCAATTTTGTAAAGAAGCAAAGCATAACAGTGGCTTGGATGTTGCTCTCGCCGCTGCTGGTCGTGTCTCGCACTGCTGCCAAAGTGAGGAGAGTTGACGTTCAGCAGCGGTCACTGCGGCCATGAACCGAGAGACCAACGGGTCGCGCTGCCCGATCTACAACTCCTTGGTCAGAGCGTTCACGTGGTAGTCGGGGTCCTCCCAGTACACCCACGACTTGACGCGGCGGAAGCCGAGCTTCTCGTAGAACGGCACCGGCCGGTTGAAGGCTTTGAGGTCGACCGTCTCGAAGCCGTTCCGGCGAGCCCATTGCTCGACCTGGGCGACGAGCGCCCTCCCGATCCCGAGCTGGCGCATGCTCGCGTCCACCGAGAGGCGGAAGACCTCGCAGCGTGCGTCCGGCCTGGGCACCACGGCGATCGTACCGACAACCCGGTCACGGTCGCCGTCCAACGGCACGGTCGCGACCCAGAAGTTCCCGCCTGGAGCGATGTACGAGGCGTGGACGCTGGAGAGGTCGGAGTCGTGCACCGTCTTGACGAGGTCGACCCAGCGGTGTTCCAGTGCCGGGTCGTCCGAGTATGCCATCATGCCCTCCGCGAACAGGCGCTTGGCGTCCGCCGTGTCCTCCTCGCGGAACTGCCGGATCCGCACGGTCTTCGCAGTCAAGTCGGCAATCATGGCGGTCTCGGCTTTGGCTGGGAGGTTTGGAAGTGAGGCTGCCTGCTTCGACCGCGAGTCGGTGGTCGACCCTGTTGAAGTGGGTGATCACCACATCGTGTGCGTGGTGTGTACCACACACAACTAAGCAAAAGTTTAGATGAGCTCGTCGAAACAGATAGCAGATGGTACAATACTGTGAATCCCAATTTACAGCGCCTCCTCTCTCTGTGTTTGTATGGCGTCAAGACGTATAGCACTCCTACGCTCGTCAATTACCAGGCATCGCGCCATGCTGCTCTTCATGGCGCTCTCCGCGCTGTAGCCCGTCGCTGGGCATGGCCCTCGGCTCCTCGTCCCATTCCCAAACCTGCCAGCCGCCTGCTAAGTCGCCATGGTCGCCTCCGCCACGCCCAGCCCGTCGTCCTCGATCCGCATCCGGCAGTTCCGCGCCGCCGACCTGCCCGAGGTCGAGCGGCTGTTCGCCGAGGGCATGATGAGCTACTCGCTGGACCCGGCGCTGGAGCACCGGTGGGTGGCCTACATCGCCAAGACCAAGGAGACGGACCTCGCCGACATCTACGGCACGTACATGGCTCCAGGCGGCAACTTCTGGGTCGCGACGCTCTCGGACGGCGGCGGCGACGAAGAGCGCGTCGTCGGCATGGTGGGCCTCGAGCCCAAGCCGGAGGGCCGCGGAGAGCTCCGCCGGCTGTCGGTGGACGCCAGTCTGCAGCGCATGGGCCTCGGCCGCCGGCTGCTCGCGCACCTCGAGGCCTGGGCTCGCGCGCGAGGCTTCCGCGCCATCGAGCTGCACGCGTCGCACCAGCGGCAGGAGCCGCTCGCCTTCTACCGCAAGAACGGGTACGAGCACGTTCGCACGTTCGCGTTCTGGGAAAAGCCACTGTACGAGGCGTTCGTCATGGAGAAGCAGCTCCAGTAAGGAGCGCGCAGCTCTGAGCGAGGAGGCGTCGCGGAGGAGAGCGGCGTGCGCGCCGCCGAATGCATATTAAAATCTATAACTAGGAGAGCGCCTACTCTTCGTCCTCCATGTCCTCCGCGGCCTTAGCCTCGGCCTCGAGCTTGTCAACGTCTTCCTGCGTGACGAGCCCGCTCTTGAGCAGCTTGGCCTTCTCGGCCTCGGCGACGATCCGGCGGCGCTTGGCGTCCTTCTGCTGCTTCTTCTTGGACGGCCGGTGCTTGCGCAGCACGTTGCGCGCGCCCTTCTCCAGCACCTGCACCTTCTTCAGGTTGCGCACCTCGGCGCGCTTCTTCTTGTGGAGCTTGATCTTCCTCTTGTTGTGCGACTGCACCGAGGCGCTGGACGTCATGGCGGCGGTGGAGCGGCGACTACTTCTTCCAACACTGCTTGTTCTCGTTATGAAGTGGTGACCGCTGAGTCGCTGCGTTTGGTGATTGGGCTGGCCAACCAATCCGAAAACGGTACAATAAGTGGTACACCATCGATATCGTACCTTATCGCATGATCACGGTACAAACATGCACTTCAAGCAGCAAACAGCCTCTCGTAGTAATGGGAACGAAAGGTGCATGCAGACAGCAGCGAGCGTCGGAGTATGGAGCAGGGCCCGCCGTCTACAGGTTATATTTGCCGTACTTGTCGCCGCCCAGCCCGACCTGGAGCGTCGTCTCGTCCAATATCCGCTGCAGCTCGCGCTTGGCGTCCAGCACTGCGGCGCGGGTCGGTCCCTCGATCGCCTGGAAGCGCCGAGCAGTGTTAGTATGTTAGCATGCGGCACAAGCAGACAACAATGACGTCCAACGCACCAGATAGAGCTTGCGCTCGCCAGGGTTCGGCTTGCGGCCAGCGGGCACGAACGACCCGCGCGCGATGATCGCGGCGCCTGTCAGCTCCGCGACGGATTCGCTCGCTTCCTTCTGCGTCACCCGCCAGCGCGCCTGCTGCGGGTAGTCGTTGATCTCGAGCTCGTCCTTAAAGTGGTCGTCCTCGTCGTCGCCGTCCTTGCCGTTCTTGTACATGAGGTCAAGGTTCTGAATGATCTTCTGCGCCTTGATGAACGCCGACATGGCCACGCTGTCCATCGGAGGCGCAGTCGCCGAGGACGCGTTGCCAGCAGCGGTCGACGGCGCGGCACCCTCGGCTGCGTTCGTATCGCGCAACGGTTCGTCTCCGTCGTCGTCATCAGCGCCAGCACCGCCGTCCTGCAATCGCATCGCATCACACAACAACTCTGTTAGTCTCCGATACTAGCCGAACTACACATCGAACAGTGCAACGCACTTCGACATAAATCCCCTGGTCGATCTCGTACTGACGCTTCTGCAGGTCGGCCACGCGCTGCGTTTCGTTCCGCTCGGTCTCGTCGAACGTGAAGCCCTTGCCTTTGAACCCGCTACCGTGGTACCGCGCCTCGCCTCGCTTGACCTTCTCCTTGAAGCCCTCCGCAAGCGCTGAAAGCTCCTGTGGAACGCTCTGCTTGGCACTCTCGAGCGCTTTTACCAAGTCCACGGCGTACTCCTCCTCCTGTCCAGCCGTATAGCACATTCGTTAGTTATTTGCCCAACAAACCACTGGGTATGACGTCACGTACGTCTGGCGAGATAAACGTGTACGCGGTTCCCTTGCGGCCAGCACGACCGGTGCGGCCGACACGGTGCACATAGTCCTCCAAGTGGTTCGGGCAATGGTAGTTGATCACGAGAACGAGGTCTTTGACATCCAGTCCACGACCAGCGACAGACGTCGCGACCATGAGCGTTCGGACCTTGCGCTTGAAGTCGTCGACTGTGTAGTCGCGATCCACTTGGTCCTTACCACCTGCGAAGCATAGAGAAACCAAAGCGTGTGAGTTGCCGGAACGCATTAGTCAGCAGCAGTGCCGGCCACACTAAACCTTACCGTGCAACGAGAGCGCAGGGTATCCCGACTTCATCAAGTCCTGGAAAAGTTTGTCACACGCTTGCTGCGTGTTGACGAACACCAGCACGTTGCCCTTTTCGTACCAAAGCCCGAGCAGTTGCAACAAGCGCATAAACTTGTCGCCCTCTTCCCGCACCTCCACGTACTGCGTAATGTCACCCGACGCCGTACTGCGCGCGCCAACGGTGATCTCGACAGGCTTCTTGAGTACTTTGCGCGCAAGGGACTCGACTGCGCGTGGAAAGGTGGCCGAGAACAGAAGAGTCTGCCGGTCTGGCCGAATGTTCATCATGATCTTGGTGATCTGAGGCTCAAATCCCATATCGAACATTCGGTCTGCCTCGTCCAGCACCACGTACGTCACTCGTTGCAGCGACACCATCTTGCCCGTGCTCATGCACAAAATGTCGATCATGCGACCAGGTGTGCAAATGACCACGTCCGATCCTCGCTTTAGGTTCGCAATCTGCTCCGATACAGACGAACCGCCGTAGACCGCCGTTGCGCGCATCCCAAGACCCTTGGCGAACCGCTTGGCCTCCAGGTAGATCTGCTGCGCAAGCTCTCGCGCCGGCGCCAAAATGAGACCAATTGGACCCTCGCTGTCTTGGAGCGGTGGCTGGTGAAGAATGTGGCGGAACATGGGCAGCAGAAACGCGAGCGTCTTGCCCGAACCGGTCTTGGCAATGCCGATCACGTCACGTCCAGACATAATTGCAGGTAGAGCCTGGCGCTGGATCGCGAATGGTTCAGAGTAGCCGTGCTTCTGGATAAGCTGGAGCATGCGGACGCTAAAGCCGCATTGGGTCCACTTTTGCAGTGGCCGGGGGCAGTTCTTGCCGCGAATCTTGATCTCCAGCTCTTTGCGAATGGCTTCAACTTGCTCCTCAGGCAAATCCTTGATCTCCTTGGGCACCACGTAGAATTTCTTCTGGAACGGCAGATAGTTCATCTGTAAGAAACAGCCCTTGTTAGTCAAGAAAGATCGGTCGAAGCACACGAATAGTAAGAGAGCTTACCTTAGAGTGGTCGACGGGCTTGATCTCTTTCTTCTTCTGGGCATCTTGGAGGATCTCGAGTGCCGAACGCTGGTCAACCTCTGCTGCATCCTCGCCGATGATGTCTTCTTCAAAACCTTGATAGATCCGCCCGGTCTCCTTCTTCTTCGCGGTTCCTGCACCAGCCGCATCAGCGCTAGTTTCTCCATTCTCGGCCAATTTCACCGATGCGGATGCCTGGGTAGCCTCTTTTTCGCGCTGCTCCTTGATAGCCTTCATAAATTCCTTGAGCTCGCGCTCTTCTCGAGCTTCTCGCTCCTCCGGAGTCTCTTTCGGTGGCAGTTTTTGCGCAGGTGCTGCAGCGGGGGTTTTCTTCACCGTCTTGGCAGGCTGGGCATCCGTCGCCGGGAGGAAGGTGCCATAGATATCAATCTTCTGCTTGGATTCGATTTCGTCCAGCGAGATCACGTTGGACGCTGGGTTTGTCAGCGAGTTGTGGATTGCAGCTTCGTCGACAAGGCCCGCCATGTATGCGTCCAGCGGGTCAACCTCTTGGACCACTTGCTGAATTCGCTCGCGCTGTTGCTTCTCCTCCTCTATCTGCTTCTTCACCTCGTGCTCTGGTGTCAAAAGCGGAAGCTGCTTCGGGACTGCATCCACGGGAGCAAGGAAGTTGGCAGCCTCCTCTTCCTTCAGCTTCATCTGTTGCTCGCGCCAAACTTTCATCTTCTCACGGCGCCGCTTCTTCTCATCGTCGTCGTTGTTTGGCACATGCCCAAACGGCTGGACAGTCAGAGGGTTTGCAGCATTTGCCGCCTTCTTCAACCCACCATTTTTGGCTCGCCCATCCGCCTTCAATGCGATCCCCGAGAATTTGAATGTCTTTGCGCGCTCCGTTGTCGGGATCACCGCTTTAGGTGCAGGTGCAGCTGTCGAAGCCGGATTGGCTGCGGCACTTGTGATGCTTGATCGACCTCGATCTCGATCTCGATCTCGACCGCGACTGCGACTGCGACTGCGGCTCCTTCGGCTTCCGTTCCGCCGCCGCTCCCGGCTGCGGCTGCGTCCTCGTCTCTTGTCGCTACTCTCAGTGTCCATGCTCGACGACGACGCAGAAGTCGTCGCTGCTGCCTTGTTGCTCTCTGCTGCCGTCTCGACTTCTGCAGGCTTCAGTGAAGTCGCATCAGGCTCCTTTGCGGCGCTAGTACCCTCGCTTGGCGCCGATTCACCGGCAGATGCTGCAACCGCCGTCGATGCAGCATTGGCGGCATCAATGATAGCCGACTCTTCCGCCTTCTTGTCGGCATTGACAACTGGCACGCCGGAGTCCTTGGCGCTAGGACGAGAATCCTCTACCTTCTTCGCGTCCTCTGCCGCCTCCTTCTTTGCGCTGCTGCTGCGTGCGCGGTGCTTGGACGCTCGCGACCTCGACTGCGACCGGGACTTCTCCCTACGCGCGCTGCGACTGCGCCGACGGCTGGATCGGTCGTCCTTCCTCGAGATCCGAGCTGGCGAGCGGCTTCGCGACGCCGACGCGAGCGATCCTCGGCGCCGCCGGTGGCTGCGGCTGCTCTTCCGGTCCTTCTCGCTGCGCCGACTCTTCCTGCTCGACTTGCGCTTGCGGTGGCTGCTGCCGCGGTCTCGCGAGCGCGACGAGCCGGACGACCGGGACGAACTCACGGACCGGGAGCGCTTGCGGCCGCGCGCCGCCGACCGCGACCGGGAGCGCGTCGAGTGTCGGTGGCCGCGCTTCTTCCTGGCGTCCGCGCTGGCCGAGCGGCTGCGGCTGCGGTCGCGTCGGCGCTTGCGACTGCGGTTGCGGTCCGCGTCCACGCCCATGTTCGCGAGCCTTTCGTTAGGCCCCGAGAGCGAACACAAAGACCGAGCCTTGGGGACCGGCAAGGCTGGGGACGCAATGTGGCGTAGTGGGCCTGGCCTGGGCGAGACGCGTCTTCCTGAAGGCGAAGCCTTGGGCGTCGAGACCTTTCCCCCTTCTTCGGCCTTTTGCCGGATACAAAGCGCAAGTGAAAGCGCCAAGGTGTTGGCGGCGGTGGGTCGGGTCGGCCCCGCGCGGCTGGTGCTGCCCAATTGAAGGAGCGTTTCGCGCATCGACTGCTGTCATTGGGCATAAATAGGGATGTGGAGACGCGGAATTTGGACATAAATTGATCTTTTATCGCTCTAGGATTGGTGGAAAATAGATTCTCGAACGAGTGACAGCGGTTATTTGCTTGTACAGGATTTCCTAGCCAACAGACTAGGCGCGGAATGAGGTATGCCACACAAACTGCTGTCACCAAGCACTCGGCTTCGTCCTGCTTGTGGCGTGCCGTCAATGACTCGGGCACCTTCTGCCGGTGCCTCAGAAGTACAGGTACTCTTTCCGCTTGCGCTTCGAGAAGATGATGGCGCCAAACATGAGCGAGTCGTAGTGGGGAAAGTCGTTCGAGTTGGGCAGGTGCCCGATCTCGCCAAACGTCGTCATGCCCATCAGAGACGCGCCGCCCGACCAGTCCTTGAAGGCGCCGACCTGGACAAGCACGGCGAGGTAGCGTTCGTCAGCACCGCATTTATCAGACTCTAGACGCGTTGAAGTTCAGTGTGCTTACCATTTCCGCCATGCTCTTGTGCCCCAGCAGCGCTTGGACACCGGCCGACAGGAACATGAGGCAGCCGATCGTCTCGTGGATGTGGAACCGGTTGCTCTCGATCGCTTGCGCTCCCATCTGACACGACATCGTTAGAAACGGTCACAACATAAGGCCAACCAAGTCTCACTCACCTTGTTGATCGCCGTCTTCAGGGACTGAGCCGACGTCTCCATTAGAACGATGTTCGTTCCAGACGCGATTGTGCTTGTCGTGCTCAATGAGCCATCGTCGTTGATG
Source organism: Phytopythium oedochilum (assembly GCA_023338025.1). Classification (NCBI taxonomy): domain Eukaryota; phylum Oomycota; class Peronosporomycetes; order Pythiales; family Pythiaceae; genus Phytopythium; species Phytopythium oedochilum. The sequence continues at coordinate 38,299 of JAADXX010000135.1, read as the reverse complement.
CCAGTAATCACCGCCGTCATATTGATCAACTTGGACCAGTCGCTCGACTGCATCGAGCACAGCGAAGAGCTCGAGTTGACGTCCAAGCCCCGATCGACCTCCATTTGATTCGACACGAAGTCAACCGTCGTACCCAGCGGGTGCAGGTTCCCGAGCCGGGGGAACCCGATCGATGACAGCTCCGTTTGACTCTTGTCGGAGGCGACATCCAGCCACTGCAGACACAACGAGCACGAAAGAAGGGTTAGTGGCATGCTCGCAAGCCAACAAACCTAGTGGGAGTTGCATACCTCTTGGTATACTTCCGCCGCCGGCTTGCAGTCGATCTCGTAGATGGTCTTGTTCGACGCCTTGGTCACCGTTCCCATACAGTATTCACTGTTGACGCCGACCGGGCTGTATCCGCTGAACCAGCTCACGTACGTCTCGACACTTGGGTAGCAGAGCGCGAAGGCGACTCCCATTTCAGTCCAATCGCCCTTGCCATCGCGCACGCTCTTGGTGTAGTCCAGACTACTGCTGCTGCTGATCTGGATCCATGAGACGGTCGCCTCGCCCTCGCGATGTTTTGCTGCATCCGACGAGCAGCCACCGATGATCGGACAGTGAATCGCCTCTCGGATCCCGTCGATCGCATGCTCGACAAAGAGCGGACAGGCGTACGCAGCAATGAACGCCGGCTTCTCCCCTGTGTCGATATCCGCAGACACGCGCGCCAGTGCGGATTTTGCGGCAGCAAATGTCTTCTCCCGCGCATCACTCTGCGAATACTCGGCGTGCACGACCGAGTAAATCCCATGCGGATCGTTGACGCCCCAGAGCGTAATGAGCCCCTCCTCGTTGTGCCGGTTGACAGACACCCACGCGTTCTCGTCGCACATACCACGAGCAATGGTGCCGCCGATATACGGCACGCCCGGCGCGAGCTGGCGTAGGAGACTCACGATCAACTCGGCCTTGAAACCGGTCGAGAACCCGACGACGACGAAATGAATATCGCCACCCAGCTTCGTCAGCAGCTCCTGGAATGCGCCAGTCATCGCCAACACCTCCGTTTTGTTCGTGGCCCAGGCCGACGCAGTATGCACGTAGCTGCTGTTCCGTGCCAATAGCTGCTCTGTTGACGAGTCCGTGCGTCGTTCCCCGCCTTCGTTGGAAGACACAGACGTAGCGGACATATCTCGCGGGTGAACGTAGTGGCTGCCGCCTCCCCGTGGAGTAACTCGCCTCGTAGACGATGGCTTCCGAGCCCCAGAGGGACCACCTGAGCCTGGTCTACTGTCACTACCAGCTCTATCGCTTACATCGGAGTGTGCCCTCCTCGCGCGACGCACAGGTGTCGTTGAGTCAGCACGCACATCGACAGATACGTTACTCAGATATCTCGGTGGCTGAGAGCTGCGACGCTGAGCGCGATTGTTTCCGCTGCCCGGCGATTTGCGACCCGGTCGTGACCCTGAATCTCGTTGAGGCGCGTCGCCACCATCGGGGATCGCTCGATAGTCACCGTTGTTGTCATCTTTCTCTTCATCTTCGTTGTCCAAGCTGCGACGAGGGTACTTGCGAGATCCCGGCTCGATCTTACCTCCAACTGCGAGCGGCAAGACCCCATCTGGGTTGTCTAATGCACCCGACAAATCTTGCGAGTTTACCGGGCTTGCAGGGCGATGCTGCGCTTGGTTGTCGCCAAGCTTTATCAACGGCGGGTTCAATTCCGCCAGACTGGTGCGCTGGATCCAGTCTCGGAAGTCCTCCTGGTTGTTTAGGTCACGCCCGCTCCGAGACCGATGCCGTGATACGACGCACTTGGTGCACATCCGGATGCTCGGCTGGTGCTGTGATAGCACCTGCGTGCCCGAATCGTTGTGGGTGAAGCTGATGGACGGCACTCGGATCGTTCGACTGCAGTGCCAGCAAATGACTTCTCCGCAAGTGCGGCAATGATGTCGCCGCCGGAACAGTGGCGAGAAGCGGCGCACGCAAATCGAACAATACTGACGTTCCCTGCACGCGAAATCAAATCATGATTAGAAACTTGCGTAGGGCGAAACGCTCCTCCCAGAGCCCAAAGAACGTACTTGTCCTTGACCCACGCCGACGTGCGCACCACCGAGATCTCATGCACCTCTGGAGGGTCCTCGAGCAAGTCGCGCAGCCCTCTTGCCAGTTGGGAGACCATCTCGATGGCTGGATTGCTGCGAAACAAGCTCACTAGCGGAGGTGGGCGCTGGAATGCGATTGAGATCGTCACGAACTCGTCCTTGTACTCGTCGGAGGGCGTGCGCTCGAACTTGCATATCAGCGCGTCAAACTGCGATCGCTCGAGGTTGTTGGACTGGATGTGCGGCATGCCTCCGACCTCGGCAAGCGATTCCTGGAACAGGTAGCACGAGACGATCTCTCCTCCGGACGTCTCGATTCCAATGTACTGCGACAAGAGACAAGCGTGTTACATCACCTTGCATCGCACACATCGTACAGAGCACTCCAGCGCAATTCACCTCAAGAACGTAAAAGTCTGTCGACTTGCTGGCAAGCGTGCCGGACTTGATGGCCCACCACTTGATAGCCGCCTGCTTGTACACCTCGCGGACGTCCCGCGGCGGGTTGGCGCTCGGGTACATGCCTGTTCCGTTCAAGTCTTCGAGCACTTCCGCGTCCAGGAACATGTCTCCGAGCACCTTTCGCATGAACAGCTTGAACTTGTCCGACGTCCGGAGGTCGTAGATGGCCTTAAGCACGTTCGGGAAGGACGCGTTGGCGCGCGTGACCGCCTTGGCGGACACGAACTCGGACCAGTCCGAGCTCGGCTTGTACACGCCGACGTCGTTTTTGGAGTCGTGGAGCCGCCACAGCACGTTGCTCGTCTCCGTGAGCAGCCCGAGGCACGAGCGCGCGCGGTTCTCCGCGTACTTGTGCAGCCGGATTTTGCGCTCGTACGAGAGCGACGGGCCCTGCGCCGGCGGCACGTACTCGTCGTCGTCCTGCGAGTTCGAGTTGTCCCCCGAGTCGCTCCAGTCCTCCTGTGGCGCCATCCCGCGTGCGCCAGCCGCCACCGGCGCCCCGTCTTCTGCACGTGAGGGAGGGGCCAATGCCGCTGGGGCCACGGCCGCGGATGCTCCTGCCGCTAGTACTGGCGCGCTGTTCATCGCCGCTTCGCTGTCTTCGCTGGGGAATTGCTTTCGCGCCGCCGCTAGCGCCCGTTACTTTGTGCGCGGCGATAATGAGGCCGAGAGAGACGTCGCGGGTTTGATTGGCTCGCGAGGAGGATGCGTACGCGGCGAGTCCTCAGCGGCAGCGGCGCCAAGGCTGGGGAACAACAGGGAGAGAGAGAGAGAGAGAGACGCGTGAGAAGAACGATCGCTGCAGCGACCAACTGAATGACCTACCCACCGACCGACCAACCGACCGACCGACCGACGCGCGGACACAGAGAGCCCGAGCCGTGCAAGGAGGAAGAGTGGGCGATGCGTTGTCGTTGCGGCCCGCGCCACATTCCATGAACTCGCCGCGACAAGTTACGAGGCGGCGAAACCCCAAGTCAGCGCGCGGGGTACCATCTTGTACCCTTTTTACTGAATCGCTGGACTCGCTACCGGTACGATGAACCGACCGAACGGTACAGTTGAGGCTGCAAGTTCAATCTTCTATTTCGACCAATCATGCGTGATTTAACAATCCTTTCGGCCAATCGAAGTGCGGAGAGGAATGTGCGTCACAATTCCTTCTCTGCGCACGAATGCCAGCGAGGCGACATGAAGCGCGCGCGTGAGGCGGCGGCCTTTCTCTACTGGACTGGACGCGCGCGCGGGCGGCGACTCGGGCGGCGAACGCCACTCGGCAAGTTGTAGCTGCTTTTTTTCGTCCGTTAGCGGCGCGAGATTTGTCCGGCGGGGGGCGGCAGAGGCCGGAGGGAAGGGGAAGAAGGAGAAGAAGGACTCCTTCTCGAGAAGCCGGCGGCGGAAAAGCGTGGAAGAAGCATGGCCGCCCGCGAGGATGAGCTCGTGTCGCAGGACGTGGTGCGTCCGGCGCCGCACCCAGTCGTCGCTTCTCGATCTAACACCGCGATGGACGACTGTCGCCTTTCGTCATGGCGGACGCGCAGATCCAGTACATCGCGGGCTTCCTTGCGCCAGCAGACCTCTTCGCTGCGTCGTACGTATATGCTCGCCAGGTGCATGCGTCTGCAGCTTCTTCCCCTACGCACTAGCTAACGAACGGATCGGCTGTTGACGTATGGATCCAGACGGGTGAACACGTACTGGCAGGAGATCTGCTCGAGCGACGCCATTTGGCGCCGGCTGTGCGTCTCGCGGTGGATGCTGCGCCGCCCCGAGAGCATCAAGCGCTCGGCCGGCACCGATGGCTTCATGGAGCTCTACATGTACCTGTCGCGCAACCGGTTCTTGCCTCAGGGCAAGTACACGTCCAAGGTGTGTTGAGCGTACAGTGGGAAGTGTCGTGCTGCCAGCTCCTAACAATCACACATGGTCGCAGCAACAAGTCGTCTGGGGTAAGGGCCGCCAGGAGTGCGCGGACGCATGGGTTACAGTCGTCCACACGCCGGACTGCCGCGCGCCGATCCACCAAGGAAGCGCGTACATTCAACTGCGCGTCGCAGTGCAGAACCTCCACACGCGGACAATGGTCATCGACCTGCAGGACGTTCAAGTTCGCTTCAAGAACGGTGACCCAGGCAAGATCCTCGGAGTGAGCAAGAGTGGGGACAGCGACACTGAGCTTGCCAGCCGCGTCGCTTCATCTGCGCTGGCGCCATCGCTTGTGGCCGTCAATGGTGTCGACGTGCTGCCCACGGCGTCTCGTCGCGAGGTGGAGCTCAACATGTTCGACATCGCTGTCGTCTCTGTCAACGTGGAGTGCCCGAACTGCGAGTTTGAGACCGATTTCCTTGAGTCGTACGTAGCGACGACGTGTACGCCAGGATGCGCTTGTCGTGCATGTACTGAGTCTTTTGCTTGCAGATGCGGCGCTGTGTGGATCCCAATTCGCCGAATGGGCAAGTGCGGATCGCTTGCGCGGTGCCGATGCGGGCTCATTCCAGACAGCTATCACCACGGAAGCGTCCGTGTGCCGATCGTCGACGAGTCTGTCATCTGGAAGTACTACACGCTCATCTCGGGGCGGTTTATGGTACGCATGTGCGAAACTTGCAACGCGAGTGCTTGCTGGATCGGTACTCATTGCGCCGCGGTGTCTGTCTTCAGGTCTTTGACAATCGAAGCGCTCAGGATCTATTGCTGTTCGACTCGCCGACCTTCAAGGCCAACTCGCCGACCAAGACGAGGCGCAAGAAGAGCATCTCGTGATTGTCTATTTACCGCGTTGCGTGGAAGTGATTTCGTCGTGCCTCCTTATCGTGAGCCGTATTCTGGCAGCGACCACCACCAACGCCTGTTGGTTGACGCGCGTTGGAGCCCAAATACTTCGTAATAAACGGCGGTCGAATACAACAGCCACCTCTTCGCCTTCCCAGCAACGCGTGCCTCTTCGGGCGGATCGCTCGAAGACCCTCCAAGTGGCAGTCCCAAGCAGCAGCACTAACGAACCGAGTTGTGAATCCTACCACAACAAGCGACTGACTGCAGACATGGCGGACGAGAACGAGCATGAGAACGCGTCAGCGACAGCCGCCGATCCGTCTCCGAAGAAGCCGGCCAAGAGTCCGTGGCTGTCGGCGTACCACAATTCGGTCGCAGGCATCCGTGCGTACTCCAACTGCATGGCGCTCGTGGATGTCTACGGCGATGGCGACGCCAAGCTCGTCGTCGCGGACGGCGATCGGCGGCTGAAGATGTACAAGGGGTCGTCGCTGCATGGTGAGCAGGCGATCCTCGGCGCTCCCTCCGGCATCAGCTTCTTCTACTCGGGTGAGCCACAATATGCCGCTGCCGACTGCGTATCCGTCTACTGCAAACTCATCGCCACGTTTGTGACCGCAGATGCAAACCGCCCGCGGATCCCAGCGATCGCCGTCGCCTCGGGCTCGTTCGTCTACATCTACCGCAACTTCCGGCCGCACTACAAGTTCACGGTCCCCGCCGTCGACATTGACGCGCAGGAGTCCAAGGTTTGGGAAGCGCTCGTCAAGTGCTCGATCGAGATCCCCGAGGCGCTCACGCAGCTTACGACCATGCGGTTCGTCATTTACTTGAGAGAGCCGTCGTTGAGAGAGTAGTGCCTTACAATGTTAGCTGCCGAATCGTACAGCGGACTCGGCATTCGACTGTCGGAGCGCTCGCGAGGCCTGCTGGCGATCGACGACATTGAGGAGCAGGCCGAGTTCGTGTCGCGATTCATGGACGAGCCGCTCGTCGAGCGGTCCAGCGTGACGTGCATGACGTCCATCAACAAGAACATGGACGACAAGGACGCCGTCAGCTGGTGAGATACTTTGCACTCGACGAGTTTAATCACTCTTCTGACGGATGGAATCGTTTGATGACAGCCTGGTGGTCGCGACGGAAGGCGCGATGGTCTACATCTTGGATCCTCAGGGAACGTCGATTGTGCAGCAGGTCAAGGTCCCGGGTGTCCCGGTCGACGTGGTCGCTTGCGGGCTTCTGGATGTCGAGTACCGATTGGTCCTGACGACACGCAACGGGTCCGTCTTCATGATCAAAAACGGCGAGTTGCTCAAGGCGGTCATCGAGCTCGAATCGCCGCCGTGCGGACTTGTGCAGCTCGAGAAGAGCATCGTCATCGCATGTATGAACCGCAAGATCACGTCGTACCACCTCAAGGGCAAGAAGAACTGGAGCCTAACCATGAGCGACGACATCGTGGCGATCTCTGCCTTCAACTTGCGGCGCACCAAGGACACGCGCGGCGTGCTCGTGGCTCTTCGCGGCGGCGATGTCGTGCTCTACAACGAGAAAGTCAAGGTGTGCACGCTCAACACGGACGCGCTCATGACGGGCATGCTGTTCGGCCAGTACGGACGTGAAGAAGCGTCGCTAGTGCTGGTGCAGAAGTCCGGCGCACTCTCGCTCAAGATACTCAAGCGCACGGCGAGCCTTGAGGCGATCTCCGAGGCTGCTGGTCCGCCGCCAGAGCAAGGTGAGTCCTTCGCCGAGAACCTTCTCAGTGACAAGTGTGGCTGACATCTCGACGTCATGATCATTGGCGCATCGCAGACATCCCTCTGAATATACCAAAGAAGACCAAGCTGTACGTGGAGCAGACGCAGCGCGAGCGGGACCATGCGACAGAGATGCACCGCCACTTCCAACGCGACCTGTGCAAGCTACGCCTCACGACTGCGCGCGCTTATGTCAAGATTATCAAAGATGCGCAGGTTCGTTCAACTCGCGTGTAATTATCCCGGCTAGAGCACGACGCACGAGGTGACCAACTTCTTTTTCGGCAGGGATCCGTGTCATTGTCGACTGGGGCGTCCATCAGACTCAACGCGCAGGTCCACGGCATCGGTCCACTGTTCCGCATCAAGCTCAACATCCAGGTAGAGTGGCAAACGGCCAACGCTGTATTGGCGCACTCTCAACTAATCTATCCGAGACGTGATATGCTTGTTCAGAATGCTGGGTCCAAGGCCGTCACAGCTCTCACGGTCGCGTTTCACTACGACCATTCGCTGTACCGCATCAAGCAGAGCGTTCTGACAGTCCCACTGGTCATCCCGGTATGGATATCAGCGCCTCGGTGGCTTGCGTTGATACCAAGGCGAGAGAGAGCTTGCACTGATGTGTCGCCTGTGATTGTGTCGATGCGTGACAGAACGTGCTGTACACGTACCACGCCGACGTCGAGAGCATTTCCGAGACGGGAGCGGCCGACAGCGTCTACATGTTCGTGTGCGGCAAGGACAGGTGCGTGCGCGTCGTCTTGGGCTCGCCACAGTACTCGCTCCCTAACAGTCTGATCTCTTCCCTTGTCCTTCTCCAACTAGCTGCGTGCCGCTTGTGTCGGCAGCCGTCAACATGCCGCTGAGCGAGCCGGAGATGTAGCGCACAGGTCGTGGTTTGGTTCACACCCAGACGCGACACTAACTTCCAACGCGATCAACCCTAGTAGTTGCAACCAACACGAGTCTTTGCATGGTCCGCATTCAAGAGCGCTCTCGGCACGTTCCACTGCTGGTTGCATGTGCCGCGCACGCGTCGCATGGGACGTGGCAGGTTCGGCGGAAGTGCCGACGCTCAAAACGATCCACTTTGCCCCGCGACCATCCATCGCTAAGTATATTCCAGTGGCTGCGAGCCATCGCTGCGGACTGTTGACGTCAAAACCGTCGACTTCAAGGCGGGCTTCTCGATGCACGGATGCACGGATGCGTTTCCAACTGCCGACCGCCTTGGCCTTCTCGGTGCAGCATCGCATGGCCACACCAGGACGTTGGCGTTTCGCTCCAACCACCCTTAAGCTTGTTCTCAGATCCTCTTCTTGCTGGACGCGGCGCCATTGACCGATCTCCCGCCTCGACGTCACACCAACAAGCACCCCAAGGGACGAACCGGCAGATCAAATGGCTTCGAAGTCTTCTTGGCACTATCTCAAAGCCGCGGTGGTCGCGCTCAGCGTGTCGATGCTGCTTGCTCCGTCCGCGGCGCTGAATGGCATCGACTACCGGTGCGAAAAGCTGCAGGAGTCAGGGATCGCGGACCCCGTCCAACTTCCTGTCGAGGCGAGCGTCTGCTACTCGCCGTTCCACAACAAGGAGTACCCGCTGCTTGCCAGCATGACGCTGGGCGACCTACAGTCGGCCATGGACGCCGACTTCAGCATCATGTCGAAGCACTTTTCGACTGTGCGCACCTACTACTCGTCCTTCTACGGCATCCCTGTGGCGCCCATCGCGGCCAAGTACGGCATGAAGCTCTACCTGGGCGTGTACATGACGGACGAGTCGTGGTACGCGGACATGGTGAGGGACGCGGTCCAGGCAGTCAAGGACCACCCGGAGACCATCAGCGCCATCCTCGTGGGCAACGAGAACATCTCGCCCGCCGGCGCGTACTCGGCAGCGGACGTTAAGAGCCGCATCATCGACCTCCGCGCTGCCGTCAAGGCTGCCACGGGACGCACCAACATCCCCATCGGCACGGTGCAGCGCTCGACCGAGTGGCTGACAGGGAAAAGCGACATGGTCGCCCTCGCGAACGCCTGTGACATCGTCGGTGTCAACATCTACCCGTTCTTTGACAAGAGCTTCAGTGCAGACAACCCGGCGCTACTGCTGGACGGCACGTGGAACGCCATGATCAACCTGTACGACTACACCAAGCTGCGCGTGACCGAGACGGGCTGGCCGACGGCGGGCACTCCCGTGTCGGTCGCTCCCAACAATGTTCCGAGCATTGCCAACTCGAAGACTTACTACGACGCGTTCACGCAGTGGAAGCCGGCTGCGGGCGGCGGCGAGGCCTTCTGGTTCATGTTCTTCGACCGCGCTCCGTACGACACCACCATGGGCTACGACATCGAGACGTACTTTGGCTTCTACACGTGGGACAAGAACCCGAAGGTGTCCAATGGCTACCCGTACCAGCTTGGTACGAGCGCTGCCACTGCTGCTCCGACCGCAACACCTTCAACTCCAGTTGCCACCACAGCGACTCCGGCTGCCACAACGGCGACTCCGGCTGCTACCACAGCGACTCCGGCTGCTACCACAGCGACTCCTGCTGCCACAACGGTGACTCCAGTTGCTACCACGACGACTCCGACTGCCACAACGGTGACTCCAGTTGTCACAACGGCGGCTGCGACCACTCCTTCCACGACCACCGCCACCCCGGCCTCAACGACGGCCACTCCAGCCGCAACTACGGCCACCCCGGCCTCAACCACAGGCACTCCGAGCACCACGACTGCTACTCCAGCGGCTACCACCCCCGCGCCTTCGTCAGCCGCGACAACGCAGCGCTGCAATGTGCGCAGCAACTGACATTCGCCCTGACCACACTCTACAGGACGATTTTGGCCGCGCTAGAGAGGTAGCGCGCGCTCTCCAGCCTGTACACGAACGAGACGCGATCCTCGCACAACCACAGACATACCTGCCGATGCATATATCTCACACCAGACCATGGCAAATACATTCCGGCATGCGATATAAAGTGTCGTGACACTGCTGGAGGCGCAGCGAAGCCGAGCCTGCTTGCTACAGGCAAAGCTCGACCATACCTACGGGCTGCTCGGGGCGGACGTACGGCACGAGGCTCTCGCCGAAAGCCTCGTACAGCAGCGGCATGATGTCGCCCAGATTCGCTTCAGGGACGGCCGACGACGCGCCGCGCCGCAGCTCCTTGGACATCGCGAAGTACGAGCCCGACGCGTGCTGTGTGAGCAAAGAGAGAGGATAGACAACGTTAGCCGGTCCTGTAAGTGTCGCGGAATCGCATGACACTGTTGAACGTCCTTACCACGAGGATGCCGAGGCAGTTCTGTGCCTCCAGGCGCTCCACGAGGTTGGGGTTGGACGACGAGAGCGCGGGTTCGAGGCGGCGGCAGTACTGCTTCAGGTTGGGGAACAGCAGGCTCTCGAGCACGAGCGGACCCAGGTACATCATCCCTGTGCACAGCCCCGCCAAGTGTCAATCATACGCTCTTCGTATAGGTGACGGCCAGGAGAAGCAGACTCACCATGGAGAGCGCCGTACTGGGTCGAGAACGGGCAGGACGCGTCGGTGATAGCCTTGTGGAACGTCTTGGACACGCGCGCGGGGATGTTGGCATACGTCTCGCCAAAGCGCTCGCAGATCTGCGCGGCCAGGCGCGCCGCGTACTTGCGCAAACCCCAGTGGTCGTCGGCCGGGTTCTCGCACAGTTGCGAGCCGAGCACGCACGTGAGGATGGCCGGGATCAGCTGGTGCATCTGCAAGGGCACGCAACGCGCGTCTCCGTTAGCGCTCACGAACCAACAGTCGGACGCTTTGCCAGCCGCTTACGTAGAGCTCCACGCGCAGGTTCTGGTTGACGAGTAGGCAGCGACACATGCGCATGAGCGAGTACAAGAGCGCCAGGTCGCGGTTGCTGTGCTTGACCTGGAACGGACACAATGGCTCAGCACCTGCTGAGCTCATCGCCCCTCTCAGACAGTCCTAGAGCACGCACCTCCTCGTAGATGAACCGCGAGAGGTAGGGCAGCAGCTGGTGGATGCCCGGGTCGCGCGCCAGACTCGCAAAGGCGGCGCGCTGCAGCGCAAAGTCGTCGCTCTTGACGGCGTCCGTGACCTTGGTGTAGTAGAGCTGCATCTCCTCGGTCAGCACGTGCTTGACGAGCGGCTTGCGGTCGACGTTGCTGACGAACGCCTCGTCCTTGATGCTCGTGTGGCAGCTCGAGTCGTCCTCGACCGACTCGTTCTCCGGGATCATGGGCTGCACGCCGTCCACGGCCAGCCAGTGCAGGTTGAGCACCGGGTGCATGGGGATCTGGCCCAGCGGCGCGTTCAGCAGCTCGGCCACCTCGAGCTCCTCGTCCTCGGGGAAGTACAGCGCCTCCTTGTCCTCGCTCTGCCGGTACTTGACGGCCCCGGGCGCGTTGAACCCGTACAGGCTCTCGACGTTGCGCGCCTGCAGCGCGCGGTTCACGTCGGCCGCGCTCAGCTGCGCGCGCTTGGCGTGCTTCTGGAACTTGAGCGCGTCCTGCACCACCTCGCGCACGCGCAGCTCCAGCTCTGGCAGCAGCGCGCGCGTGCACGCGGCGCTCAGGTCCTCCACGCCCACGCTCTGCGCCGCCACGCGCAGCGACTCGGCGCGCAGAAGACTCATTGTCGTCGGCCTATTCCAATGTTGGGGTGGCAAAACACAAGTGACCAAAATGTGCGAAGGCGGTATTATACCGGTACTATGGTCTCGGACCAAATATACCGATCTGTGATCGGTATTTCGGTAGTCGTGCGTAAAATGTGATGGCTACATACCATAGGTTCTCCGCAGTGCAAGCGCAAGTTTAGAGCGTACTCGCTGCAGAGTAACACATTCACATTAGGTCGCATGGAGAGAGACCAGTAGGAGAGTTTCTGCCGCTTTCGTGCTTTGTGCTCCAAAGAACCGTGCATTGGGGATGCACCGCTGCTTCTATGACTTTATCGAGACGGACGGGAGCGGCGAGCCACGGTACCGGCATCGGCGGGGTCGATGCGGCCGAACATGCGCTTGAGGCGCTCGCAGGTCTGATTGTCAAGGCCGATGTACCTCTCGGGGAAGCCCGTCGACGGCTGCCGGCGCGAGAACCCTGGGCTCTTGAAGATGCGCAGATCGGTCTTTCGGTCGATAATTGGACCACGTGAGCTCGACGCAAAGGTGGGAGACTGGCGTTGGCGCTTGGCGATAAACTCGTTGTTGCCACCGTCGAACAGGTCCACGAGCTGGAACGCCGGGTGATACGGGCTGTACTCGTCGAAGCATTCGTCACGACGGGATGTCGTGACTGGTTTTGGTTGGAATGGAGGACACTGTTGTTGGTGATGGTGCTGATGAGCGATGCGGTCTCCAATTGACCTCGGGGCGTGAGATGCAGCGAGCGGTGTCGACTTTTTCCTAGTCAAACGCGGGTGAGTCGCCGGGAAGGTATGGTTTCGCCGAGAGTGAGGCGACTTTGAGCAAGAGTTCGACCGTGTCATGGGACCAATCATAGCGCTCCGTCGCCGGTCATGAGTTGGAGTCTCGAACAGTGTCTTGGCCTCTTGATACTCGGGAGGGGAGTATTCGGTTGGCATCCGAGCCGCATCAGTCTTTAGTGGTCGAAACGTCAGCGGTATGTCGGTCATACCCGCGTAAATCGCTGACGCTGTTGACTCCTTCGGATCGTCAGGCACCTTCGTGACCGGGTCATTGTATAGTCGTTGCGAAGTACTCGTATCGACAGGAAATTCGTCGACAACGTCCGTTCTCCACCTGCCATACGCCGATAAGGAGGCTTCCAGCTCACTCAGCGGGAAGTTCGATACGCTCGACGGCGACTGCCAGCTCTTTTCGTGCTCAGCAGGCTCCGGTCCACATTCCGAGTCTCCGAGTATGGGTAACGAAGAATCCGTGTCGTCTTGCTCCGGGTTGTCCTGCCCCACATCCCACTTCGCATCCATGGCCTCGATGAACGGCGGCAGGTGGTTGTGCTCGTGCAGGAACTTGGTCACCAGCTCGTCTACGGCTCGCTTGTACTTCTCGATCCGTGAGAAACTCAACTGGAGCTGAAGACGCACGGCGCCACCGCAGATTTTGGACGTAGCTGATCTGCGCGTGCCCAATGCCCTCAAAGAGGTCGCGGAGGACGGCACTGTGATTCCCAACGAGAACCAATCGACGACCCGGCGTTGATGCAGCAGGGTGCGCAGCGGGATGCGAGTCTCGCCCACTAGCTGCTCGCGGCTGAGCTTCCGGTCATTCAAAACGCGCACGTGCAGGTAGCCATTGAGCGACAGCACGGGCGAAAAGTCGAACTCTTCGTCCCAGACAGGGTACATGGTCTTCTTCTGCGTCCGACTGCGGAAAGCCTGCATCGCGAGTGGCGCGCCTGGTGTGTCGAGAGTCTTCGACTTTCTCTTGAGGTCCGGGTATACGACCTCCAGGCTCACGTACGGGTCCAGGCTCTTGGTGCGCAGATGTGACGTCGGCAAGTCTCGAGCGCTCATGAGCTGCACCTTGAGCGTGCTTTTGCTGCTTCCAGCCGGATCCATCTCTATCAAGGTCGTCGGGTTGATCCTACACTCAATCCGAGCAGCCTCAAGGCGCTCGCAGGCCTTCAGGATTCGCTGGGTCCCAGCTACGGCTGCCGCACCCTTGGATCCCCCTACCCGTCCCAAGGACTCGTGGTGCTTGACAAATGTGTACTTCATCGAGTAGATGACCTCCATGGGCGATAGCTCCGCAAAGTGGTCCCAGCAGGAGTCTTCTTCCTCTTGACACACGTCGTCTTGCTGCTTGGGATAGCTTCGGCTTGAGCGCAAAGGGACGGGCTGGCGATTAACTTGGTCGCTATCGCGATCTTCTTTACGACCGTCGTCTGCGAGTTGGTCAGCTTCCCCTTCATCTTGCTTCTTCTCGCATGTTTCCACCGCGCGCTTCATATGGGCGTCAAGCGCGGTAGCAATGGCGTCATGCAGGTCCTGCTGCTCTTGCTGGACAGAGCGCTGGGTCGCTCCTCCGACGGACAATGTGAGCGCTGCAAACTGCTCCGACAGCTTGGCGAAGACCTCGTTCTTGATCTGCTCCAATACTTCCGCAGTCATAAGTTCTCGAAGCTGCAGCTTGAAAGGTAGCGCTGCGTCGCCGGCTGGAGCTGCGTTTGCAGATGCACTTGAGCTATCAGCCGGTACGTCAGATATCTCGGATCCATTTTGCTCCAGGCCGTGGCCTTTGTCAACCCCAACGGTTTCCAAAGACTGGCTGGAAGTCTGGTTGGACTCACCCGATTGTTTCGGCATACCTTTGTCTTGTCGTTCAAGTATTTGCGCTTCTTGATAGAAGTCGAAGCTCGCGGAGCGAGGACGTTGTCGTGGGTCAGGACTAACAACAGAGACGAATCGCTCGGCTCCGACTCGGCCAATGTGCTCCAGCTCGGCCTCCACGTCTCGGAGCTCATCCACTAGTGTGGCCAGCAAGTCCTCCTTGACGCGGACTCGGTCGGTGACGTCTTGGAGCTTCTGCCGCAACTCCGCCAGCAATTTGTAGCTTTGCGCAAGCGACGGGTCCTTCAGAGCTTTTCCTTTGTCAGCTCCTCGAGACCGTCGTCGAGGTGTAGTGGGAGCACTCCGGGGGCTTACTGGACCAATTTCTCCTACTCCTGGGGTCGCAGCCACGCTTGGACGGCGGTGCTGGTCACGCAGGAGTGCCATGAGCCGCGCCAACTCAAGCTGCAGCTCCTCTTTCTGCACGATGATCGACTGGAGCTTGTTGGTCAGTGAGAAGATCTCCTTGTCGAACGCCGAGTCGGCCACTGCGACAGATCCCATCGGCATTCCCATACTGACGGACACGGCCGCTACGTCAGTCTCCAGCACGCGCTTGGTCTTGCGCACCATGGCCATCTCGACCTCCTTCTCTCGATCCTCAACCAGTAATAGTTTGCTGCGCAGCACCTCGATCTTGGCGAGCACCGCGTCGTCCCTCCGTCGAACGGTCGACCGCGGCGATTGTGAGGAGCTTGACGCTGCGAACGGAAGCTCCAGACTGGCCTGCTCGTCCGCCTTGGCAGCGTCGATGCACGCCTGAATTTTGGTTTCTAAGCCTTCGATCTGCGCCGCAAACTGCTTCTGCTGCTGCTTCAGAACGTGCAGCAGCTCTTCCTCTTTGGCGATGTCTTTCAAGAGTACCTGCTTGCACGACTGCAGCGCTTGCGTCTGCTGGATGAGAATGTCCCTGCTGACTCGTGTGCTGGCATTCACTAGCCCTGGTGAATCGGGCGGCTTATTGCGTGGCGAGAGAACTTGATCCTTGAAATCGCGGTGTTGGTGCTCCCAGATGCGTTGGGAGGGAGACTTGACGCTGAAGCGTGGCGACGAGACCAGCCGGCCAGGAGAAGACGTAGCTCGGTAAAATGGTGTAGTTGGAGAGTCGACACTGAACGCCCTGTAGCTTTCAGTCGGCTGCGCAGTGCGATACAGCGGCGATGGCATTGGGGATGCAAGCGTCGGTGACGGTTGAAGAGTGTGGGCGTCTTCGTAGGCGGGGCATGCGAGCTTGTCTTCGACCGTCGGGAACTGGGACAGTCGTCGCCGACTGAAATGGTCGACTACCTTTTCCTCGTCTTGGAGATCGATCTCTTCGTGGGCGTCAAGGTCGTGAGCGCCACCGGGAGTGACAGCACTGAACGCTCGTCTCACACGCTCAAAGTTCTCGCTGCGATGGGTGCGGGCGGCTATAGGGCTCTCTATGAGACCAGAAGAGCGCTCGGAGGCGGCAACTTCTTCAGCTATCAAGTCCCAAAATGGTGCGGAGGTGTTCCAGCGCTTCGCTTCGAGCCGCAAGGTTGTCGAGACGGGCTCTTTCGGTGGGTCTGCGCTCGTGACTATTGCCAAAGGGGTGTTGTCAGGCTCTGGCACCTTTGCCATGGGTTTCAACGAGACAGGGGAGGGCTCAAAGCTGGTCTCAATGCGATGAGGAGAGCGACTTGGCGACGGAAACGCCCCACCGCTACGGGGATTCGTGCAGGGACTCGGGCTCGCGCAGTGAGAAGCCGTCGGAGTGCTCGAATGGTTCCAAGCGGATGAGCTTCGCTGAGATCGATGATAGGGCGAATGATCTCGCGATCCGTGGCCTCGACGAAGATCGTGTTTGCTCGGACTGCAAGCCTCTACTTGCCCTCGCTGGGTAGAGCCGCTTAGAACTGGTGAGCTTGTGCTTCGACCTCCTCGAATCAATGCGAATGACATCGGATCGGGCTGTGAGACATCACCGCCACTTTGAGCAATAAAATCCCCACCTTGCGGCTTCAGCAACGTCGCGTGCTCATGCTGCTGCCGCTCCAAATTCAGCATGGCGATCTCCTGCTGAAGCTGTAGCAGTCGCTCGGTCGCGTCTGACCACGCGCGTGACTTGTTACTCAGAAGCTGCGACTTGACCTGGAGCTCGCCCTTGAGCCGCAGGTTCTCGGCCTCAAGCGCGCTCTGGACCTCACGCAGACGGCTCTGCTCGCTCTCGTGCGCCTCGCCAACCTCCCGCAACTGCGCGTCTTTGGCAAATGTGACATCGAAGAACCGCCGCCTGGACTTGTCGCGGCTCGTGGTCGTGATCGACAGCCCGTCAAGCGTCTCAAGACCACCGAGCTTGAACACGACGTAGTCCCGGTACGTTGGAAGCTTGCAGAACGGGTTCACCGACAGGTTGCAAACGTGCAAGTTGGTGAGCGAGGAGAGCGCGTCCACCTCCTTGAGTGTGCTCAAGCTGTTGCCAGACATGTTGAGCCGCTCGAGCATCGCCAGCTTGTCGATCGCTCTCGGGATGTGAGCGATGAAGTTCCCGGACAGGTCGATGTCGCGCAGACCACTGAGGCTGAAGAGCTCTGGCCCAATCTTCTTCAGGTGGTTTCTTGACAGCACGAGCATCTCCAAACGGGCGAGCACCTCGAGGCCGTGCAGGTCGGCAACGGCGTTGTTGGACACGTCGAGTGCCGTGAGGCTCTCGAAATCGGACAGCGCACGAAGGCTCTTGAGCACTCGCCGCGTCTTTTTCATTGCGGCACTCAGGTCCAACGTGTGTACCTCGCGGGGGTTCTGGCTCGAGCTCCAGACTCGCGATATGAGCTCTCGGTCGCTGGCTAGCGTCGCCGCACTGGTCGAGCGGTCGTGGCGGTTGGAGCAAGGCGTTGCCGCCGTGGACGCGGCGGATCCTGGCGAGTAGGAGAAGCACGAGGGGGACGGAGAAATTTCGTGCTCGACAACCTCGCAGGATTGAAGAACCGACGGCAGCTGCTCTGATGCATCGCCTCTGTGATCTAGGACGGAGATCGAAGGCAGAGGATCGTCCCATGCGTCCGCTTCTCCCGTCGAAGAGCGCGAATTGGTCGGTGAGACCGCGCTGGTGTCGCCATCGTCCATGTCTGGAATCGTTCGATGCCCAACAACCAGGGCGTGGAGCTGTCGTCTAAGTGTCAGTCACCAGCGAGGAGCAGCGCCGAGCGGATGCATATTTGATGGGCAACGGGTGGAATTAGCACGCCGGCAGCAAGCATGATTGGATCAAGAGATCATCCGGAAATACCCACATAACTGTCAGTCCATTTTCATCCTTGCTGGCAGGAGGTATTCTTAGAGCCGCGTGAATGCTCCTACAGTGGAAGCATAGCTATCAGTCGTCGCGTTCAAGGGGGCGGCGCTGGAGCTCTGCATCGATCCTTCCTAGACGACGAAGTGTACCGCTCCGTGCCGCTAACGATTGTGTTCAGGCAAGAGATCGCCAAGAAACGTCGCAACACTCCCGAGCTTCACGTAAACGCTTCATTTGGGTTCTGCGTTCGCTGTAGTCTCGTATTCTCCCCAGGTTGTTGCCTCCATTCATCCCTGGCAGCAGTTGGAAACGAGTGTGGGTGGCGCTTCGTTGAGACGAGAGCGAGTGGATAGGTATGAATATTCTCCATCCAGCCGACGGGGCGAACGCAGGAGGTCTCTTGGAGCGAAAACGCGGGCAGGAAACGAACGCCAAGCTCTCCATCGAGGTGCCTCTTCGTCGATTGAGAAACTAGAAACGCCGTCCCGCCAGGGAGACGCGTGCGCTGAGCGTATAATACTTCGCATGCTCTCTGTCAGCGTCCCTACTTGATCTTGCGGTTGCAGCAGCAATGGGCGACCGTGAAGAAACCAACTCTAACCGCTTTGCGATGACCATTTAGTCACTCGGCGTCGCTCTCATTCTTCAAGCGCGTGGGCAGCAACCGACGATTTGGCACCTGAGAACAGCTCCTCACTCCGTTTCCCTCATCTCTAGCGACGCCGAACCAGTACGATGGCAACAGCGACGGACAACGAGCCAATGTGCAGCCTGCACGAGCACATGGAAGTCCCCAATGAAGTGTCGGGAGGCGAACGCGTTGAGGAAGCGCCGACAGGGTCGGGCTGTGAGCCTAGTTTATCGGACGGTGCGTCTGCCACCCGGTTGGAAGAAGATCTGAAGCGAGAGGGAGACGTCGATATGCTCGATTCATACCCTCAGCAGACCGCGATCAGCGCTGAGGCTGACGCAAACGATCCTTGCGGGTCAAGCGAAAAGGACCGGGAGACGGCGGATAGCGGCGCTACTGAGAGGCCGATGACCGCGCTGGATAAAGCGCCGGACAATTATGACGGATCCTCCATGATGCCAGAATGTGTGAGCGACCTCTTTGGCGTCTGCCCGGCGGAGGAACTGCAGTCGCCTCGTGAGCAAGTCGACGGGTCTCAGACGCAGAACAAGCAGACTGAGACGCACTCTCCTTGTAGGGCTTCACGAGTGATCGACACTGACGAAGCGAAACCGGAGACACTAGAGCCAGACGCGCGGCAAGGCGGCTGTGAGGGTGAGGATCCGGACTCGTCACAAGTGGAAACGCATTCGGATGATCGCGACTCCCAATCGATCAGAACGGGGAATCTACACGCGACAGACGTTCCATCGATCGATGACGCTGTTGGGTTAGTAGAACTTGCATCAAGCGCAGTCAACTCTACGAACTCCAGCGAATGCCCAGCGGTAACTGAGGCGAAAATTGCAACAGCCAGCGGCGTCACAGTCGGCGTCAAGCGAGCTGCTGAGTCCCCGACATCCGAAGTCCCCGAGTTTTCCTGGAACGATATTCTGCGCGTCCAGAACCTGATCGAGCGGTGCTTGCAGCAATACCTCACGAAGGTGAGCAGCTTCGTAGCAATCTCTCGATCGCTCGATCATCGCCTCACTAATCCTTTATGCTCGTGTTCGGTGCGATGTCGACAGCGCGAGATCCTTGGTGCGCTGCAGTCGCAGGCAAGTGTCGATCCTGCGTTCGCGGACGTGGTATGGCAAAAGCTCGAGGAGCAGAACCCGTCCTTCTTCCGCGCCTACCACATCCAGCTGCGGCTGAAGGAGCAGATCGTCGCCTTCAACTATCTGGTGGCCCAGCAGAAAGAGATGACTGCCAAGCAGATGAAGCGCAGGCACATCAAGACGTCTAACGCTACGTCAGGTGGAAGCAGGCGGCATGGAGGCAGCAGTGGCGGCGTGTGCTCGCCGTCGTCGGTGTTCGAGACCGACGAGTCGCTTTTCGCCGGTGTTAGCGATAGCGCTGAGCTTGGACAAGCAGGCAACATGTCTGCCAGCACAGCCAGCTCGCTGATCGCGCAGCTCCCGCCGCCGTCGCCGCTGCCGCTGCCGTCGCCTATCAAGACAGACCTCGACACGCACGCTTTCTTCACTTGAGAGCATGCCTTGCGAGTCGAAAGCCGAGGCAAATCAATGTGTAGTTGGGGTATGTCGCCGACGTCTTCCTTCTATTGCCCAAGCATGTCGATGAATGTGATCCAAGAAGTCTGGCACGGAGGGTTTATTTGGAGTATGCAGTTGGAGCTGGCGTAAATGCATGGTTCGAGCTCTGGTGCGGCCCTCACGAGTCCTATCAGTCACCCGCGTCCTGCTCATCGTCGCCTTCTGCGACCTGCGCCATAGCGACAGTGCGCTCCAAGTCGAGCACTTGCGCTGGGAGGTCGTTGCCAGACAGCGTGAGTCGGCGCAGGTTCAGAGCTCGCTCGACCGGGTTGAATGGCAGCTCCGTGATCCGGTTGTTGGCCAGCAGCAGGTGCTTGAGCTTGGGCAGCTCGCCGATGCGCTTGGCCACCTTGACGAGGCAGTTGTCCTCGACGTTGAGCACCTCCAGCTTCGCGCACCGCCCCAGCGATGCGTGCAGCTTGGCGAGCTGATTGTTCTGCAGGTACACCTTCTTGAGAGCGGCGAGGCTGCCTAGGCCCTTGGGTAGCTTGGCGAGCCCGTTGTTCTCGGCGTGCAGGATCTCGAGCTTGGTCAGGTTTCCGAAGGAGCTCGGCAGTGCCTGTAGTTTGTTCCCAAGGATGTCGAGCTCCCGCAGGTTGACGAGCTCACCGAGCTCCTCCGGGAGGGACTCGAGAGCGTTCTCGTTCAGGTAGAGCTCCTCCAGTAGCGTCAGCTTGCAGATGGACACCGGCAGTGTCTGCAAAGCGTTCGCATCAGTCTCTATAACGTTGTTATCCCCAGTCGTCGTTTTAGTTTGCGTACCGTCAGTTTGTTCCGGTGAAGGCACAGCCCGAGCATGGTGGCTGCCAGCTCGGCGATTTCGTCTGGAATACCCTCGGCCGTGAGTTCATTGTCCTCCAGGTACAAGCTCTCGAGTTTGGCGAGATGCTTGAGCCCAGGAGGGAGGGAGATGATACGATTCTCGCGCAGGTACAGCTCCGTGAGCTCCGGCAGCGCGTTGTCCCGTCCAAAGCTGTCCGGGAGACCTGAGAGCGCGTTCTTCTCCAGCGCAAGCGTCTTCAGGTTGGGAGGGAACGCGTCTAGCACGTCCGCCGGCAGCTCTTCCCAGTCCTTCTCCGACAAGTCGAGATCTTCGATGGCCTCGTAATCATCGAACGAGTCCACAGGGTCCTCGAGTTCGACCTCGTACTTGTCCACGACCGCGCGGAAGGCCTCCAGGCGGGGCGACGCGCCGTCGCTGCCTTCGTCGTCGCTCATCGCCTTCCGTGAGGTCGGTCGCTCTTCGAATCGTTCGAGGCTGGTCGTTCGACGGCGATGGAGTCGTTTCCTCTCTCTCGCCCGCTCTCACTCTCAGCCTCGCCTTGTTGTCGTGGACAGCCCGGCACGTCTCACTCGCGGCCCATTTCTCTCTATCTCCGACCGAGCGTTCGTTTCGGTCGGGCCCGAGAGCTATTTTCTCCTCGGCTGCGGGCATCTCGATGCGTTTGGAGTGAGCTTCGGGCGAAGAAACTGTCCCCGCACCTAGCCGCAATGGACAGGAGACAACCAGAACTTGTTGACCTTACAGGCGCGGCACTACGGCAAGCAAACGACGCAAGACGGACACAACACTGAGGGGACATGCACTTGCGCTGGCCCATCGACGGGAAGCTAGCAGTTGAAGTACTCGCAGTCACGCGAGTGAGTCGCGGCAATTGGATTGGCTAGTCATCGAACGACACCTGCGAGTTGCGCACAGCGCGCACGGAACCGCTCGCAGCAGTCAGGTGCACGGCCGTGTTGGTGCGCGCGTACTGGTACACGTCCTCGGCCACGCTGCGCAGCTCGGCCATCTGCATGAAGAGCTTGTTCTTGAACGCACCGGGGTGCGGCACGTGCTGCATGTTGGAGGTCTCGAGCACCTCGTCCACGTCCGAGAAGTCGTCCTCGATCTCCGAGTCGTACACGCCGACGCGGCCCGAGCCCGAGCTACTGCTCTTGCTGCTGGCTCGGCTCGCGTTGCTGTTCGACTGCCTCTCCCTCCGACTTCTGCTGAGCTCGTCCTCGAATTGACCGGGTTCAAGCAGCATCACGGGCGTCCCATGGCTGCTACCAAGCGACCGCTTCGACGCCGACAGCGACTGCTCCTCGTTGACCGAGCGGCTGTAGCCAGTATAGCTCCGACTGAGTTCTGCTTCCGAGTTCGTCTTCGTGGACGGACCCGGGTTTGGACGGTCCGTGTTGGCAGCCGACCTCGAGCTCGGAGCCTCTGTCGCCGCTCCCCGACCGTGCCCTCTGGAGCTAGCAGTTGCAGTTGACGTACCTGGGTCCTCGCGCTCAGTGGACTTGGATAGATCGTGTCGCTCGTGCCGTAAGACGCGTCCGAAACGCCCGGACATGACCTCGGCGCGAGCGATCACGAGCGCGCTGGTTTGGGCCGTGGACGTGATGCAGCTCTTGCACAGGTCCACCTCTTTGGGCGTGACCTTCTTGCACACCTTCCGGTGGCGCGGGCTGGTGTCTGCGAAGAAGATGGTCTGCGTGACCGAGCAGCGCGTGCACATGGCTTTAAAGCACAGCTTGCACTCGACGGCATGGCGCTTCTTGTGCAGCAGGCCGCTCTTGAACGACTTGCCGCAGATGCCGCAGGCGCGGGGCGGAGCGGCACGCTCGTCGTTCATCTGCATGATGACGTTGCCTCCGTGCGTGTCATTCGCGAGGCGCCAGGCGAGCTTCTTGCGCTGGCCGCAGAGCACGGCGCTGCCCACGTACAGCAGCGTGTTGGACACGGAGTGGAGCGCGACGCTCTCGGACACTCGGCCCCTCGGGTCCACCCAGGACGTCGCGTACACTTCGCAGCTCGCCGCCGCGGGGGTTCTGCCGGGGCCCGCGGCGTCTTTGCCGCTGCTCGGCTTCTGCGGCCTCTGGGCCTTGAACAGGTAGCAGCTCTCGGTTCGCGCTCGCACGATCCCGTGGCTGTCGCGCAGGTCGCCGCACATGGGCAGCTGCACCGACATCATGACCTGGAAGCCGATGCGGTCAAAGTCGTCCGGGCCGGCGTCGACGTCGCACGCCGGACGCACGAGCACGCCCGTGGCCTCGACGTACACGATGTCCCTCAGCGCGACGAACTTGTTGACGCCGGACGCCTTGGTGGCCTTGACGAGCCACTTGACGCCGAAGAAGCGGAACGGGTCGCGCGGGGACGGTCCCTCGAGCTTGTAGAGCACGTCGGCATCCACCAGGTCGTCGTGCGCGTACGCGGCCTTGAGGAACATGGCGGCGCAGTCCGAGGCCGCGACGCCGTACATGACGTCGTCCAGCGAGCCGAGCACTGAGCCGACGCTCAGCAGCCGCGGCAGCGTCGACGTCCCGTCGTCCGCGTCCACGGACGGCACCGCGAGTGGCCGCCCGTCCTCGCTGAGCGCGTCCGTCGGGAGCTGGTACGACCTGGCGGCGAGCCGCGCCGGCTGGGAGGGCGTCGGCAGCGTCACTCCCCTCGCGCTGGAGGACGAGGTGGACAAGGCGGACGTCGTGGACGTCGCCGCGGGCTGCGGCCGCGGGTTTGTGTTGGACGAGGACGAGGAGGACGAGATGGAGGACGAGGAGGAGGACGTGCTCCCGCTGCGCTTGCCCTGCGCCGAGCTCCACGGGGTCGCGCTCGTGCGGCTGTTGCCGACCGGCGCCGGCCGATCCTTGGGAAGTCCGTCGCTCGGCGGGTCCGGCGGCGCCTGCCACACGCGCGCGTCGCGCTCGCGGTAGACCGTCAGGTTCTCGCGCGAGCGCAGCACCCGCCAGCGCGCCGGGTCCACGCGGCGCTCCGGCGTCTGCGCGTACGCGTCGAAGGCGTCGAGTGTGCGCGTCAGCAGCGCGCGCGCCGCGGCCTTGAAGCGCGCCGCGTCGTCCTCGGAGAGCGCGACGGGCGGGAAGAGCGGCCGCCGCGACGGCAGCTGCGCCGTCGGCTCCATCCTTGGGCGCGGCGGCTGGGGGGAAGGCGGCGAGTGTGGCGCGGCGGTCGACGCTCGGTGCCAGTGGCGCTCGAGACGTGCCACGGACAGCGTACCGTGACCGACTCGAAAAAAAGAGACTGAATGGACGAAAGTTGCAGTTATTAGCCGCGGATATGCGGACTTTCAGTAGCATTCGATACAACGTTTGGCGCTTTTGAGCTCGATTGCGGTCGCGCCTACGAATTCCTTGTCCATCGTGAGACGCTCTATCGCGCGGGCGGCTCTTCTGCACGCGAATACTGTAGCAAGTGCATCTGGACTCAGTAATCGCCGGGCCTCCGAGACGGAGGCTCCGAGACGCTCACCTCGAGGCCGACAACGCTCCGATCCGAGTCGAGGCTGAAGTTTTGTGGACGATAGTCGGACGAGGATGGGACGGCGGCGTCATCTTGGTGACCGAACTGAATATATGACGAAATGTGAGCATCTGCCAAGTGAGGAGAATATATCATGTTATCTTGCTTTTTGTATAGGTTTGCTTTTGCATGCCCATTTATTTTGTATTTTGATGCATTATAACATAAAAAGTGAGTCATTTTTTATACATCGCATGTCGAGCTCGAGGCGACGCTGCCGAGCGACAAGCTGGTGGCAGATCGTCCGCTAGACATGGAGACGGAGCTGCAGGGCGTAGAGCAGTCGGTGGGCGACGAGCAGACAACCGGACCTAGTTCAAGACTATACTGTGAATTTACAGGGGATTCCGAGCATCTCATCCGCGCAAGATCATGCGCTCCAGCCAAGCCGGGCAAGTTTGCTTCCTGCTCCGGTGTACGACTTGACTTGACTGTACAGTACTGTACAGTGTTATCGGAGTTCGTTTCACGAGCAGTTCAGCACGCTTGCGTACTTTTCTGTCGTCAACGGTGCACCTCTTGGTGCTGACGAGTTGCAACTTGCCATGCCTGCTTCAACCACACAATGACCTGGATAGTGCAGGCTACAATGCCCTGCAATCGCTCACCAGCATCCCACGGCAGTCGCCAGTCTGTAAAGACAAGGCGCGCGCTCCGTGTCGTCAACATGTCGACATTCTCGACCGAGCGGAGCTTCTGCTCGCGGTGGTCGTTATCTCGAGTGATTCTCTACGCGTCGCTCCGTACAGTGCCCGGCGCTCGTGAGGACCATGTGGAGGGTCCACGAGCACCGCTTGCACGAGCCCGCGATCATGGGATTTGCTGCTGCACGTCCTCTGTATTTGCCCACGCGCACTGCATCACCGCCGCTGCGGCACCTCGCCGATGCGTCAGCCGCAGAGAGGACGATCAGTGACAGTGTGAGAGAGAGAGACCTTGGTGCGGTATGCATCCCGCGAGGTGTCGGACCGCCAACTCCTATTCGATTGCTCGACACGCAGTTGTATCGACCGGGTGGATGGTGGTCAGCGTTGGTCTATCATGAGTCCGCCCTAAGTATGCGTTGGAGCACGAGAGGCTCTGTGCTTGGCCGTGGCCGGGCAATTGACCAGCAGGGGATGAATTCGTCACTCGCGAGAGGGCTACAGGTCCGGCTTGTGCTGGAGCGAGAGCTGTCGGCGACGGGCTTGACCACCCGGCAGTGCCGCACGCCGCGCTCCATGTATGTAGGTATCTTCGCTGGCGCAGTGGTAGCCGAGGCGCTCGTAGAAGGACCGCCGGTGGTAGAACGCCGAGAGCCCGAGCTGCCGCACGTCTGTGCCGACGTGGGCGTCGACCCCCTCGAGCAGCGCGACGCCGAATCGCTCGCTTCTGCAGCTCGAGAGCACGCCCACGCGGCAGATGCGGGCGAACGCCTTCTCGGGCGTCGTCACTGGCGCTACCAACAGCGGCATCTTGGGCAGTCTCGGTTCGGTTCGAAGTTGGGGGAACGCGTCTCGCCCGGAGCCAACCCGCCGCCGCCTGGCTCGCAGTGAGGACGTTCACACGGCCGACGGACTCGTCGGTGACTATAGTACTGCGACAGAACCCAGTCGGCGCGTCCGGCGTTGCACTGTAACAGCTTGCAGTCAGCGGATGTGATGAGCCGGCTGATTGGACGAGTGGGCAGAGTGTTGGTCTCCTGAGCTCCTCGATGCCGTCGGCGCCACGAAGCGACGTGCGGCTCCCAGGCGACCACACCCCGTTCCTCCTTGTGTACCTCAGCCTCTCCTTCCTCCCCTCCGCCGCCCAGAGAGATGACGCTCTCGGTCTCCGTCGTGTCGACGCCCGAGGATAAGAAGGTCGCGCTAGCGCTGCGCTACAGAGTGTTCATCGACGAGCAGAAGTTCGACCCGGCCATCGAGGCAGACGCGCACGACGACGAGCCGACGACCGTGCACTTCCTCGGCAAGGACGTCGAGCAGGACAAGTACGTGGCCGTGGCGCGTGTGCTACTCGACGAGGAGCAGCGTAAGGCCAAGATCGGTCGCGTCGCAGTGCTGGCCGAGTGCCGAGGCAAGAGATACGGCGTGGTGCTCATGAAGGCGATCGAGGACGCGCTGCGCCACCGCGTGGACCGGTTCGTGCTCTCGGCGCAGTTCGACAAGAAGGTCTTCTACGAGAAGTGCGGCTACGCGTGCACGAGCAGCGATGTGTACCTCGAGGAGGGCGTCGAGCACTGCTGGATGGTCAAGAGCGCCGCTGCGTGACCGCACCGCCCTTGTAGGACGGACGGGTGGCCGTGCGTCGGCAGCTTATACAATAGAAGGCTTCTCCTTTTGCCCCAGCCGAGTCCGTCTGCTCATGAGATGCCGCCGCGTCCTCGGCTCACTCGTCGGGGTGCGACAGAGCCCAGCCAGCCAGCCGAGGACCCACCAACACTCTGGCATGCGCATCACTCGAAGCTCCCTCGCCTCCTTCACTGTCAAACAAGCAAGCACGACGCCTTTGCTTTCGACCATGACGCTCGTAGTGACGGCGGTGCGGACGCCCGAGGAGAAGCAGGTCGCGTTCGCGCTGCGCTTCCGCGTGTTCATCGACGAGCAAAAGTTCGACGGAGACCTCGAGGTGGACGAGCACGACGACGAGCCGACAACCGTGCACTTCCTCGGCAAGGACGTCGAGCAGGACAAGTACGTGGCAGTCGCGCGTGTACTGCTGGATGAGGAGCAGCGTAAGGCCAAGATCGGTCGCGTCGCAGTGCTGGCCGAGTGCCGAGGCAAGAACTACGGGATGGCGCTCATGAATGCGGTCGAGACGGCCGTGCGGGACCGCGCCGACACGTTCCTGCTGTCGGCACAGTTCGACAAGCGCGGCTTCTACGAAAAGTGCGGCTACCGCCGGCTCAACGACGAGATCCACCTGGACGAGGGTGTCGACCACTGCTGGATGGTCAAGACCACCGCGAACTGACGCATGCTGAGCATTTGCATAGGCGTCCAGTACGTACATCAACGCATGGACTGAATGGACAGTGAACGGTGGGTCCTGGCTGTGAATATCGCTTCGCGTTTGCAGCCCCATCGCTCTCGATTGGTGCTGGCATCAGCGAGCGCTATAGGTCCTCGCCAAGCTCCAGGAGCCGCCGGCCGAACTCGGCGGCGCCGACCACCACGGCCTCCTCCGGCCGGAAGTCCTTGGTCGCGAACGCCGTCTGCGTGAAGAAGATCTCGAGCTCCTTGCGCAGGAACTCGGCGCGCGCGCCGCCGCCCACGACGAGCAGCGCCGACACGTCGCTCTTCTTGAGGTGCGCCGCCTTGAGCGCGCGGTTGCAGAGCGCGACCGCGTCCTCCGCCGGCCCCTCGTACGCGCGGTCCACGTCGAACGAGGACAGCGTCTGCACGAGGTGCTTGGCCCCCGTGGCGTCCGCCGTGATGAACGGGAGGTTGATGTCCGTGCTCTTGCGCGTTGACAGCTCCTTCTTGGCCGCCTCGACCGCCTCGAGGATGCGGTGGCTCGCCATAAAGTCGATCGACAGGTCGATGCCGTGCTGCTGCTTGAACTTGTCGACGGCCCCGCGGAAGAGCTGGTCGTCGACGCGGCGGCCCGAGACGCGCGTCGAGCTCAGCGACCCGAGCAGCACGTACCCCGTCTTCTTGGGCTTCTTCTGCACGAACGAGACGGACGAGGCGTACCCGCCCATGTCGAACACGGCGACGACGCCGCCGGAGGAGAGCGGCTTGCCGCTCCCGGACTCCTCGATGGCCCACATCTCAGCCGCGTGCACCGCCGCCACGGGCTCCGCGACCGTCGAGACGACGTAGAAGCCCGCGCTCTGGGCCACGCGCTCGTACAGCACGTACTGCGCGTCGCTCAGCCCCGCCGGGACGGCGACCACGGCCGGAAGCTCCTCCTGCGGGTCCTCTCCGAGCGAGCTCGCCGCCATTGAGTGCACGTGGTCCAGCAGCACCTCGGCCGCCCACTAGCGTAGAACGAGGGCGTTAGTCCATGGTTGTGTCGAGTGCTGCGATCGCCCGCCGCCCTCGTACCTCGGGGCTGTACGTCTTGCCGTCCAGAGAGATGGCGAACGCGCCGTTGCGCGGCGAGACCTCGTACGGCAGGCTCTCGGCAAACGCGTCCAGCTCTGCGTCCTGGCCGTCCGACACGGATCGTCAGCTATGGTCCAGGCGTCCCCTGTCGGTCCCTGCCGTCTATCGACCAAGCAACGCAACACTACGGA
The DNA here is from genome assembly GCA_023338025.1 of Phytopythium oedochilum. Lineage (NCBI taxonomy): Eukaryota > Oomycota > Peronosporomycetes > Pythiales > Pythiaceae > Phytopythium > Phytopythium oedochilum. The sequence continues at coordinate 9,863 of JAADXX010000135.1, read as the reverse complement.
AGGTCCTAGCGCTGCAAGAGAGCTCGCAGTGGACCCACCTCGCCAGCCCGTCGGCCGAGCAGCATGCTCGTGGCCAGGGCCGTGTGGCCCGGCTTGCGGCCCAGCAGCGCGCGCGCGACGGCGCCGACCGCGACGCCGTCGTTGTCCACGGCGACGGCCGCGGGGACCTCACGGCTGCCGTCCGCGCTCTCGACGATGCGCACGAACTTCATGCGCTCGTCCGTGAGCAGCGGCACGGCGGACAGCCGCAGGCTGCTCGTGCCCATGTCCACGCCCAGCAGCTGCTCGAAGCGGCGCGCGGCCGCCGGCGCCGCGCGCATGTGGCCCTCGGCCACGTCCGCCTCGTCCTCGTCCACCGGCAGGCCCTCCTGCTTGCGGCGCACGCGCTCCTGCGCGCGCAGCACGTACCGCGTGCCGATGAAGAGCCCGGCGCACGCGAGCCCGACCGGGACGAGCCTGGGGACGCGAGCGTTAGCGGGGACGGTACTGGAGGGTAGACAGGGACGCAGCGCACCATGGCTGCGGCGCAGTGGCGTGCAAGTGGCGCTCTTGAGCGCGGGCGACGCCCGAGGCGCGTGCCGAGCGCTCGGCGAGCCGCATGACGCGCGCCATCGGCTGCGCTCTCGCTCGGTTGCGCGAAATGTGAGCTCATTAGTCCAATATATAGGGATCTGCTGTCTGATTGGGTCTATTTGTTTAGCACCACTAATAACGTTGATGTTGACGATGGTCCAGCAGCTCCTTGGCGTTGATGAGCTTGGACGTGTTCGCGACGGTCGGGCTGCCAGCGGCGTCCCCATGCGCCTTAGCTCGCGGCAGGACAGCCGGCAGGGCGTCCTCCCGCAGTCCTCTGGGCACTGGGGACAGGCTAGGTGCCTCAGGCTGGCCTCGCACGCCGTTCCTGGGCTGCAACGCCACCAGCACGTACTCGCGCTCTTCCGCCTTCCCGACGCGGTTGTTTAGGGCCAGCACCTGCTGCTGCTGGTGCAAGAGCACCGCGTCGCACTTGGCGGCGGCACTGGAGGCCAGCAGGCGGCACTTCTGCCGCGCCTTGTCGCGCCGGTGCACCTTGGAGATCTGGTCCAACAGGTACTGGTGCCGCTCGGCGTCCTCGGCGAGCTGCTTGTTGCTGAACGAGCCCTTGGCCTGCCGCAGCCTCCGCGCGAGCGCCGAGTTCTCGGCCGCTATGCGCTCGCCTTCGCGCCGCCGGTGGTGCTGGTTGGTCAGCCGCGGCGCGTCCAGCACGGCGCGCGAGTGGTGCGAGACGTCGAACTGCGACGGCACCTGCTGCTCGTGGATGCGCTCGAGCCGCTGCAGCAGGAGCTGGTTGTGCCGGTCGACCGCTTCCTGGCGGTCTGCGTGAGCGTATTACGTCCCAGTGGACCGTCAACATCGACTAGAGGCAGAGGCTGATACCGCGTGTGAGGACGCACCGATCTCTTGCTGGATGCGCTTGGCCTTGCTGATGGCCGGGCTGTCGTCCGAGATGGTGAGGTCCTGCATCCGCAGCGCCGGCTGCGCGTCGCGGACGCGCGCCTCGTTCCGTAGCCGGACTTGCTCATGGTACGTCGCCGTCAAGATGTTGTCCTCGCCGTACTGGTACTCGGCCAGGTACGACAGCGACCGCGAGTTCTTCATGCCGAGAGTCCGCGGGCTCGGATCCGCGAGCTGCAATGCCGTCCTCACTGCCACCAACACGCCATTGCAAGTCTGCGTTCGCTGGCCATCCCCACCCACCACTCGCGGTAAAATTAGTCGATAAGACAAGCCTGGGGATCAGCAACTCGCGCAAGCGTCCGCGGTCTATTGTGAGAGCAAACCGCTTCCAGCTTGCATCACTTGCGCGCGTGCTTCCGCTTGCGCTTGCCCTGCGTCTTCGTCTCGCTCTTCTTGGCGTCGGTGACCGTCGACGTGATGCCTAAGCTCTTCTCGTCGCCATCGCAGCGCAGCAGGTGCCGCATGGCCGGACACGAGGCCTCGAGGTCGATCCGCTCCTCGGCAGGGATGTAGGCGTAGAAGCTATTGTCCACGATCGAGGTCTTGGTGCGCTTCCAGACCGTCAGCGAGTCGATGCTCGAGTGCCACGACGGCAGCGGCACCTGCAGCACCTTGTGGTAGACGGACACGAGGTGGATCTGAAACTCCTTGGACGACGTGCGGCCCCTACGAGTGTGTCCACGGCCGTCAGTCATTGATCAGTCCGTGTCACGAGGCAGCCAGTTCGACCGACTCACCATGGGCCTGGCAAGCACAGGGTCTCGCCAAACAGCTCGCCGACGTGGATGACCGTGTCGCCAGAGTAGTTGTTCAGACTCTCGAGCGCCATGGACTCGTCCGAGTCCTCAAAGTCGTCCGGGTAGCACAGAAACAGCGTCCGGTCCGAGTGCTTGCGCAGGTCCTACCAATATAGCGCAGATACAATCGTGAGCGATACTGGCTTCCATCAAAGAGCCCGATGGCATCGCCGCACCTTTGGCGTGCCCTTGAGCACGTTCGTCCAGGTGATCTGCTGGACCTCGACCATCTCCTCCTCGTCTTCTCCATCCATCTCCTCCTCCTCCTCCTCCTCCTCCTCCACATCTTCAGCCTCTTCATCCGCTTCGTCCTCTTGCTCCTCATCTTCTTCCTCTTCCTCTTCCACCTTCTTGCTCTCTCCGTTCTCTTCGGCGTCGCGACCGCTGCCGTTGCCGTCCTCTCCGTCCTCGTCCTCTCCCTCGACGTGCAGGTCGTAGCACACAATGTCGACGCCGCGCAGTTGCAGCAGCTTGGCCCAGTAGCCGCTGCCCGCACCCATTTCCACGATCTAATCGCCGCAGTCGGGTGAGGACAGCAGTCCATCAACGACATCCAAGGCGGCGGCGCAGAGCAAGCGTACCGGTCCAAAGTGCTTGATAATGCGCAGCGCGCGCTCGTCCGGGATCGCCCACGCGTATTTCTACCGGCCGCAGCCGCGAACACAGGCACCAGAGCCGTCAGCACGGCCGCATCTAGCAACGAAACCCTCGTGTCTCCGCGCCAGCGCACCATGGCGACGCCGACGTCCAGCGCCGCGTACATCTCGGCGCGCTCCTCCTCGTCCAGCGACGGGTCGAACACGCGCGCGAGCTCGCCCGGCCGTTGCGCGCAGAAGGCGCGGTAAAAGTCCAGGTACGGGTTGCTGGTCGCCGTTAGCGCCTCCGGGCCGTCCGCGCCACTCGCCGCCATGCTGCGCGCTCGTCCCGATCAGATCGATGGCGGCGTCGGCTCCAGTGTTTTTATCAGAGCCTGCGTTTGGTTGGCTGCTCTCTGGGATGATCCAGTCTCGTATCGTGCCAAAGTGTGCTATTTTCATGGTCTCCGCCAATACAGAATACGACATTGAATCCGGAATACTGATCCTTTATATTCTCTTTCGGGCAAACACTCAGAGTTTCATGCACTTGATGTCCGAGGATGCCACTGATGAACCGACATGGCTTCACTTTTAGTCCCAACCTGGAACGGATTGAATCAAAACGGTCTGGCCTCGTCATGCGCGCTCTGGTCGATGGAGCCGCGCCGACAAGTCGCTGCTCCGGCGCTCACGGAGACAGCAGCGGCTTGCTCTCGCCGAGGCGGCTGCTGTGGTAGCGCGAGGGCGGTGACGGACTCATGAGGTCCGAGCCCGAGAGCGACCGGTAGCGCGAGTTGACGCGCGTGCCGCAGAAGAAGACGATCAGCAGGAGCGCCGCGAGGCTCACGCCAAAGGCCGTGAAGGGGCTGCACAGGCGCATGCCGACGGGAAGCGCGCCGCACACGATGGACACGACGCCGACCAGCACCGCGTACGGGAGGATGCTGCGCACGTGGTTCTCGAGCGGGACGCTGGCCGACAGCGCCGACAGGATGGACGTGTCGGCGATCGGCGAGCACGTGTTGCCGAAGACCGAGCCGCCCAGGATGCTGCCGAAGCACATCTTGAGGTTCACCGGGTCGCCGTGGCTGATGGCGAACGACAGCGGCGAGATGATGGGGAACATGATGGCCATCGTGCCGAACGCGCTGCCGACCGCGAAAGAGACCACGTAGCACAGCAAGCAGGCGATAGCCGGCAAGTACTCCTTCGGGATGGAGTCGCCGACCGCGGACGCGATGAACGTCGCCGTGTTCACCTCGCCGATGACCGCGCCGAGGGCCCACGCGAGCGTCAGCACCAGCGTAGGGTCCAAGATGTCCTTGACGCCCTCCATCCACGCCGCGGTGGCCTCGTTGAGCGTAATGATGCGCTGGAGCAGCAGCAGCAGCACGGCGAGTGCCCAGCCACCGGCAGATGCGCGGATGAGTGCTGACACCGAGTCGCAGTTGCTGAGCGCGTCGAGGAGACCGTAGTCCCCGCTCGGGTTGGCCGCGTACAGGCGCGCGTAGCCGTCAAAGATCATCCCAATGAACGTGAGCGCGATGATCGCGAGGAACGGCAGCACGGCGTTCTGCCAGCGCAGCGGCTTGCCAACGTCGGGCTCGAGCGCGCCGAGCTCAGGCGCCGGGCTGTCGCACGGCCGCGGCACCACGGGGGTGAGCGCACCAGTCGCGAGGATCGGAGAGGCCGCCGCGTCCTTCTCGTACTGGACCATTGGCCCAAAGTCCTTTTCGCAGATGACCGTGATGAAGATGAACCCGATAAAGAGGATGGGGAAGAAGCGGTAGTGCAGGCACGAGAGGCACGTCACGAACGGGTCCCAGTCGAGCTTCAAGTCGCGGAGCTGCGCAGCGACGTAGCCGATTTCGACGCCGATCCACGAGCTCACCGGCGCTGCCATGCATCGTCGACCAAGCAGGTTACTAGTTAGCAGCTGCTCAAGCCTGTCGGCGACGACCACGACGGAACGTACACATGGACGGGAGGCAGACGCCGATGGTGTGGATGATGGCGGCGAACTTTTCGTGGCTGACGCCCGTCTGCGTCAGCACCTGGCGCAGCGAGCTGCCGATGATGAGGATGCACGAGTAGTCGTCGAAGAAGATGACGAGGCAGAGCAGCCAGGTGGCGAGCTGCATGCGCAGCGACGACGTCATGTACTCCTTGGCGAGCAGCGCCAGTCCGTGGCCGCCGCCGCCCTTCTGCACCACGCCGATCGTGCCGCCCAGCACGATCGTGAAGAGCAGCACGCCGGCGTGGTCGTCCAGCGTGAAGGACTCGACCCAGTACTTGTCGAACGTGCGCAAGAAGGCCGCGAAGACGTCCCCGTGCTCGACGATGGCCGCGCCGCACCAGATGCCGGCCAGCAGCGCGACCATGACCTGTCCGAGCAGCGCCGACATGCCGAGCGTCACGAGCGGCGGCAGCAGCGAGATCCACCCGGGCGACACGAACACGGCGGCGGTCGCTCCGCCCACCGGCCGCTCCACCGCCCTGTCGTGGGTCACCGTCGTCACCGCGTTGGTCGCCGGGTCCGTCACTTGCTGCTGCTCCTGCTCCACCGCCGTGGTCCACACGCTGGCCGTCAGGCTCTCGTCCCCGACCGCCGTCAGCTTGATCTGCTTGGCCGCGATGGACACGGCCGACTGGAAGTTTCCGGCCGCGTCCAGCGTCACGGCGCTGCCGTTCACCAGCACCTCGCCGTCCGAGCCCGTCACCGAGTAGTATAGCTCGCGCGGGAACACCGAGCCTGGTGCACCCCATCCGTCCGCACCCACGTCAGTCGGCCGACCGGTCCGCTGGCCCTCAACGGCCCCATTCCGTACCGTTCGTGAGCGGTCCGAGCTGGATCGAGGCCGTGAACGGCACGTGCGCGAGGATCACGCTCGGCGTCTGCCCCGGCGGTTCGCACAGGCGCGCGTTAGCAACCATAGACTCGGCGCGGGGGGCCGCTTTCCGCCCGCAGCACACATACCGAGACCGAGACTTGGACGCCGTTCGCTCGAGCCGCGGCCGCGCCAACAGCGGCGGCCAGCAGCAGCAGCAGCAGCGCGCGCACCGCCATTGTGTTCGCAGGCGGCGGGACGAGGGAGAGGCGGTACAGGGCGGAACAGAATTTTGTGAATCACAAGTGCGGGCTGGTCCGTCCGCCTGCTCCCAAAGGCGGTGGTGGTGGAGCCAAGTCAGTCTTTCGCTTCTATGCCTGTGTTTTCAGCCTTGACAATAAAAAATCAGCCAATCAGCGACAAGCGACAAAACGAGCATAGCAAATGACAAACACTTAATTGCGCTAAAATCGATCGATTTTTTACGTTTTTTATTGACATATAGGCTGGTTTTGTCGCAAATCAACTTTTGTCAACTTTTATATTACATATCTTACTGTTATAAACCGTTTACAACATTATGCGGAAAATACATTTGAATTTATTTATAGTGTGCATCTCTTTTTTCATTATTTGTATACCTAGTTGCTAATCCTTCAAATAAATATAGATTTGCTTGTATATATGTAATTTTTAATTCTGTTTTGACCGAGACAAAAACTTTAAAAAATTGTTTCCAGACAATTTTACGGCGTTTCCGTCGAAAAGTGGTATATCGCTGCAACAAATGGGACTTTTGAGGTCCAGAGTGTAAGTCTGTTTTGATTTGATTTCAGTATGAACACGACAGAAGACCGGTCCATGAATCGCAAGTATATAAATTAGCGTGCTGTATTTCCGAGTCTCGCCTGAATTATTCACCGAAAAAGATACGACCACTTCAACGTCAAGATCAAGCGGCGAGCGCGCGCGCCGAGCCGCCCGGGACGGCGCGCCGCAGCATGGGCAGCAGCGTCGTCCAGCGAAACATCTGCGAGAGGATGCAGGTCGAGAACCAGACCGTGACGAGCAGGCAGATGGACGCCTCGGCGCTGAAGAAGCTGAAGAGCTGCGTCTTGTCGTACAGCGGGGCCGTGAGCTGCCCGAACACGCTGATGATGAAGCTGGAGGAGCGAGGGCGTCCACGTGTTAGGTGTTAGTCCGCCGTCAGGAGCCACGGCGCAACCGTCAAAGCACGTACAGGCTGTGGGTCGCGTGGTAGATGACGCTTGACCAGATCATGTAGCACGCGTTGCCCTGGATCCAGCACATGATGATGCGCGAGCCGACGAGCAGCAGCGTGAACACGGCGAGCACGTATGCCAGGTGGAACTCGCGCGTCTCCACTACGGCGTAGCCCGAGCCCGTCGGCACCACGTCGAGCGCGTCCGCGATGATCATGGGCCAGTGCCACAGGGCCCAGATCATCCCCGTGATGGCCGACGCCAGGATCGTCGAGTGGCTAAACACAATCTCTAGAGCTGCAGGGTACCAACAACGATACAGTGATCATGTGTGAGTGCTCGACCGGCAGCCAGCGACCTTGGACTCTCTCTCTCTTTGCAGCGTACCTGGGAAGAGCGAGCCGCTCCAGCCGATCTCCTGGATCATGGCGAACAGGAACCAGCTCGTGCCTGGTCCGACATCTCAGCACCGTGGTCAGAAATCACTCTCTCCGGATTTATCAACCGCCCCACAAGTCGAGCAAAGAGAGAGAGAGAGAGAGAGAGAGCACGCACCGCAGGAGCGCAGACCCATCGAGAGCCCGACGTCGTAGCGCTTGGGCGGCAGCGGGTCCCACCAAATCCCGAGCAGCGCCACGTAAAAGACGTAGAAGACAAGTCCCGAGTCGAGCGCCTCGACGTCGTTGAAGCTGAAAAACATCTCGAGCCGCTGCACGAACTGGCGGTTAAACTGCGGGTGAAGAGGGCACGACACCGCGCGTGAGAGAAAGAGAAATAAAACGCCACTCGCAAGTCCTCGAGCCCATGCATGCATCCACGCACGGGGTTGACGAGCCGCGTGGCGGCCGTGAAGGAGAAGGCGGCGACCTCGCAGAGCAGCGGGACGGCGTAGCTGAGCACCGCGACGCGCATCATGGAGCGCGACGGGAAGCACTTGAACATGTGGTAGAACGGCGGGATGTTCCAGTGCGGCGGCGTGTTGCAGGCCTTAAGCCGCTGGTCCGCGACTGCCCAAGATGCACGCCAAAGAACGAGTGGGTCAGTAATTCGCATAAGGGTGGGACGTGCGTCCTTGCGACAGCGCAGAATATCGAATCGAGATGGGAGCGACCCGCGGAGAAGAGAGAACCAACCGACGGCGGCCACGTACTGTTGCGGAGCGCGAGCGAGCCGATGGCGGGGCTCACGAACCAGAGCGCGCGGAAGGCGAAGACGACGGGCGTGTTGGGCGCGATCCCCCACTGCTTGCAGAAGACGAGCCCCGTGAGCGAGAGCACGACCATCGAGTAGAGCGCCACGAGGTAGGCCAGCACGGCGTCGCGGTAGGCCCACATGACCTCGGCCGAGTACATGCCGTGGAAGAAAAAGTTGGACGTGCTGCCGTCCGAGCGCTGGTGGTACTGGTTCGGCGGCTGGATCAGCGGGTAGTACTCGTCCCAAATGTTCTTGTCGCCCACGCGCGCAGGCGCCGGCACCGGCACCGGCGGCGGCTTGCCGTCCCCGCCGGCCGCAGGGACCGCGAGCGGCAGCCCGAAGCCGCTGCCGCCCGCCTTGGACTCGCTCACGGGCGTCAGGTCGATCATGGTCCCGTAGATGCTGGCGGACGAGCTGCTCGGGCCGCTGCTGAGCCGCCCGCTGCTGGTGCTGCTGCTGCCGCGGCTGCGCTTGCCCATGGCCTGGGCGGGATCGGGCGGGCGGTTCGTTGGGATGGGGCGGGGGCGGCGTGGACGGCGGCCCCTTCGCGGCTGCTGGCGTTTTCTGCTTGGCTCGCTGACCGGCCGGCTGCTTCAGCTTGGTGCTGCGTTTCGGATTGTGAAGGCGCTCGCTCGGATACCACCTCTGGATACGCGCGTAGTGTCAATATACTCCCGTTTTGTGAAATACAAAAATACGACACATCATCAAGAAAATGCCGAAAAGTTTAGCCTGTCTGTCGACGTCACGGAGCTTGTTACTGCGGTCGCCTTGTTTGCTCTTGACCGCTTTTATATGGTTCTACGCCGGCTGCACGCACTCCTGGATCGCATTGAGATGGTTGCGCGCGGGGCATTCGATGCTGGATGAATGTACCGCACCTGACCGGGTTCCAGAACCCGTTGCTAAAGGTAATATTCACCTCGTTATCGTCCATCGTTCCTAAACATCGATCAGAGGCGCCGGCGTGGCCGACGGATGCATTCCGAACAACGTCTAGGGGCGTGTCAAGCTGGCTGAATTTCTTGCTCTTGAACAGGACCACTGATCTGCGTCCGAGTGACCTCTGTGCCGGTTCCTTTCGTTCAACGAGAGGATCATCCTAACCAACTGCATTGCCATAGAAAACGACCGCTAGAGACACCAATGCTCTTGCGCACCTATGCTTGAACCGATTGATTGAGTGTGTGGACAGCCAGACTCAGTGGCCGGACCCCTGTATCGATCAGCCGAGTCTTCCGAGCGACCGCGATGGTTCGCACCCGGGCGATGCGAGCCGGCCGACGTGCGGCGAGAATCGCTGTGTCCCCGATAGTGAGCGCGGGCATGACGCCGCCCGTCGTGAACGTTGGCATGTAACCACCACCGACTGCGGCTACTGGCATGATTCCACCACCGACTGTACCGGCAGCTCTGGCGATTGGTCATGCGATGGCGACCATCACCGCGACAACGGCAGTGACGAAGACAACTTGTGCTGCTGCTGTAACGATCTTCCCCGAGCACTAGGGGTCCCTCGAGTCGTACCCCAGCACGTTGTTTGATGTGGACCAAACGGTGTCCACGACAGTATCTCCAGCGTACTCTCCCTCCGTTCGTTACTGTATACAGTGCGCGCCAAAATTATACGAAGAAAATCGATTTTTCTGTCGTTCGGTCAAAATTCGTCGGATGAAGCTGAAAATAGGCTCAAACGACCGAGCGTGTTACGGCGAGTCGGCACATACAATTTTGTGTGATTTTGCG